>JAJOOH010000808.1:0-34868 GCA_029582605.1 Solanum gracilifrons
TTCTCGCTCTCTCTCTCTCTCTCTCTCTCTCTATACATATATATATATATATATATATAAGTTTGATAATTTATTTTATAACAAAATTTTCTAAATTTTTCCGTTCAACAAAAAAAACACTTGCAATAGAATAATCAAATTTCATATAAGTGAAAATTTGGAAAGCAATATGTAAGATATAAAATACCATTTTATAAAGTTTTTAAAAAAAGGATTAAGATTCTTGACCAAAAAAATATGATGACTTCTCCTAGTTAATCCCTAGCTTTACTATACATAATTTTCTAATGCCTCTAAATATAACAATAGTATTGTTGTTCAAAATAATTTATGTTTGTGTTCTAAATGGAAACATTGAAGTTAACTGGTTATAATTATAGAAAAGGTAATGATTCGAGAAAACTATAATCATTTCAGGATTATAGGTAATTAATTTTTTCTCTCTAAAAGAACTGGAAGAATGGGTAATTTTAACAGGTGAGTTTTCCACAAGAAAATTTGATCAATTTTACAATTTATTGCATTTTGGACAGGAAAATGATCATCAATCCTGATGGAGATGGAGGTGTGGATGGGCATAATCATATTTCTGTATACTTAGCCATTGCTGAGCCGAGCCCTTTACAGTCTTCTTCGGAGGTGAATGCCACAGATAGCTTCTTCATTTTTTATCAAATTCATGGAAAGTATCTAGTAATGAGAGGTATACTGTTCCTTTCTCTGGAAGTTTTCTTTTCCCAAGTCTTTTGAAGTTCCCAAAATATGAATTCTTAAAAGGACTTGATAATATATATGATACTTTATTGCAGGAATGGAGCAACATTTTCACAATATCAAGACTAAATGGGATTTCTCAAAATATATTTCTCATGAAACATTCAGAGAGCCCTCTAACGGTTACCTTGTTAATGAAAGATGTGTCTTTGGGGTCGATATATATGTCTTCAAGAACTATGGAGTAGGTGAATGTTTGTCCTCATGTTGAATGAGATCAAGTCTTATAAGCATGAATGGAAGATATCTGAATTCACAAAACTGAAGAAAATAGTGTATTCTCAAGAGTTTACTATTGGGGGTTACAAATAATGTATTACTTTCTTTAGCAAATGATTCTCTTGAGTTGTGTATGTAAAACTTGACGTCTTTGTACGCAAGTATCACAACCTAGATCGTCGTGATTGGACATAGACGAAAGGAGAACTGATGACACCCCAGAAGAACTGACTCACCCTTTAATTCAAACGACGATCAGTGATTTTCTAAGTGAGGTTTGTCAATAGCGGCCTGAAGATGCCCTGTACTCAACAAAGAAAGAGTAAGTACAGTATCAGTACACAACCATAGTATACTAGTACGATCACGCGGCTCTCCCACTAAGTGCAACATATAAAAGTCATTATATAATAATAATAACATGCATCCACTGAACATATACAATATCATTATCATTTACAAACAACGTACAATTTTACATTTCTCAAGATACACATATATGTCAAGTTCGTGGTTCTCTCATGGAAACCAAACCCAAACTGTTGGCGTACCAGAATGTGGTACCCGATCCAATGATTATGCTGGAATGTGGCAACCGATCCAATATTTATGTCGAAACGTGACAACCGATCCAAGTTAGTGTGTCGAAACGCAACACCCGATCCATTTAACAAACCACAATCACAATCACAAGTACATTCTCAATAATGGTACAATCAAGTCATGATTCATGGAATTCATAATTCATCTGTCTCATTTACAACTAGTGTGATCAATAGTGCAACATTCGCATATATACACATATTATAATGAAGCAAGAACAAACATACATCTCACACTCATGAAATCACAACCATCACCTACCTCGAAACAAGCTTGAAACCCCTAAGAAACTTGATTCTTTACTTTCCGGATTCGTTCCGCATGTTCTTGGTCTACAAACGATCAATATAACACGGTAATTAATAAACAATAACTAATTACCCAAATTACTAATAATTCTATCAACCCTAGATCATACCCATGATCGTCATACCCAGATTAGGGCTTTTTTCACCATAATTTATAGCTCAAAATTCTTCCCTATCGATAATTACCCATTAGATTACGTTCTACGGATCGAAAAATGGATTCGGGGAGTTAAAATCTTTCCTTTAACCCCAAGAATGGTGAAAAACTGTCAAGAAAACACCTGGGTTTTTTCCTTAGCTCTCAAGTTCAAAAATTACAGAATAAAATGTTTTTGGGGCTTAATTTTTACTTTAAGTCGCGTCTGACCCGGCATGGCGGCACCCATCCCGCCACAGCGGCCTCGCCCTGGCAGGAAAAATCCCACTTCAGCGGCTTGCTTGAAACCAGTGAGCAAAATTAATAATTTCCAGAACCCATTTCACAACACACCTTCCACCAATGACACTCAACACTACCTGTTAACGCTAAGATCGATTTCGGGAGTTCTATTCTCCTGAATTCAATTCCATAAAGTAATACGCGTTCCTTAACATATTATGTATCTACTCATGTGATAAAATTCACAATTAGATCACCCAATTTTTACCAGATTTCCCTAGGCTTTAATGACTCCGATTTCACCCAAATCTGGACTAGGTTGAGAAATTCCAAGTTACTATGAAAAAGTTTTCCGACCCAAATTTTTTGCCTATTAGCTTTTCTATAAAGATGAAACTCGGTCGTTTTAATAGATACCAATTTACTGATCACTCGTCCCCGAGTGACAAATTTAGGCAAAATAGGCAAAGAAAGGAATGGAGTAGTTCCTGAGTCGATGAAAATTTGGGGATACTTGTCTCACATGTCCTTCTCAGTTTCCCAAGTAGCTTCCTCAACTAGACGATGCTTCCATTAAACTTTCACGGACTTAATCTCATGTGTCCTCAGCTTTCGAACATCACGATCAAGAATTGCAATCGGTTCCTCCTTATATTAGAGGTCTTTTTCTAACACAATTGAGTCCCACTTAATGATATAATCCCCATCCCCATGATATCTTTTCAACATGGACACATAAAATACCGGATGAACTCTCTATAGGTTAGGAGGTAAAGTCAATCTATATGCTACCGATCCTACACATTCAAGAACCTCAATGGGACCAATGTATCGTAGACTTAGCTTGCCCTTGTTGCCAAACCTCATCACCCCTTTCATTGGCGATACCTTAAGAAGAACATTCTCACCAGCCTGAAATGACATCTCTCACCTTATGGTCTGCATACTTCTTTTGTCTACTCTGGGCTGCTAAGAGTTTAGTTTTAATACTCCTCACCTTCTTTTTAGCACCCTTCACTAAATCGATCCTCAAAGGTTTCACATCTCCAACCTCAAACCATCCTATGCGTGATCTACATCCCTTCCCATATAATGTCTCAAACGGTGCCTTATCAAAGCTGGAGTAATAACTATTATTATAGGAGAATTCACACAAAGGTAAGAACTTATCCCAATGCCCTCCAAAGTCAATCACACATGCCCTCAACATGTCTTCTAACTCTTGAATAGTCCTCTATGACTGTCCGTCAGTCATTGGATGGAATATTGTACTAAAATTGAGTTGTGTGCCCAATTCATTATGTAATTTCCTCCAAAACTTGAAGGTAAACTGCATATCATGATCTGAGATGATAGAAAGGGGCACCTCATGCAACCTCACTATTTCCTTTACATACACCTTAGCCAATTGTTCAGCATTATTTTCAATTATTACCGGAATAAAATGGGTTGACTTAGTCAATCTATCAACCACTACCCAAATAAAATCAAACTTTCCCAAAGTCTTGGGAAGACCAACCACAAAATCCATGGCTATCCTTTCTCACTTCCATTTTGGAATTGGCGTTCTTTTAAGCAAACCTGCAGGCCTTTGATATTCATACTTTACTTGTTGACAATTTTGACACTTAGCCACAAACTCCTCTATATCCTTCTTCATGCTGGGCCACCAATAAATTCTCTTCAAATCTCGGTACATCATGGTCATACCCAGATGGATGGAATATCGCGAACCATGGGATTCAGTCAACAATTTCTGAATCTAGTCATCATCCCGAGGAACACAAACCATTCTTTTAAAATTGAGCACATCTTCCGCATCAAGAGTGGTCTCTTGTGCCTTAGCCAATGCAGTCTTCTTCTCAAGTTCATTCAAATTTCCATCCTCAAATTGTTTGGCCTTTATTTCCTCAATGAATGTGGCTCTAACTTCAATGCTAGCTAACACCCCACCTTTCTCTGAGATGCCCAACTGCATGAATTTAGACTCCAAGGTCTGAATTTCCTCAACCAAAGTTCGCTTGGTTATACTCAAGCAAGCTAAACTACCCATACTCACCATTTTTCAACTCAAAGCGTCTCCTACCACATTAGCCTTACCCAAATGGTATTGAATGGTCACATCATAATCCTTGAGTAGCTTCATCCACGTTCGTTGTCTCAAATTCAGGTCCTTTTTTGAGTCAACACATGATGCAAGCTATGATGATCAATAAATACCTCACACTTGACATCATAGATGTAATGTCGCCAGATCTTAAGAGCAAATACTACCACTGCCAACTCCAAATCATGTGTTGGATAATTCCTTTCATGCACCTTCAATTGTCGCGATACATAAGCTATAACATTCTTATCCTGCATTAACACAGAACCAAAGTCAGAATGTGAAGCATCAAAATAAACTATAAAATATTCACCTTCCATCGGTAATACTAAGATAGGTGCGGTGGTCAAGAGAGTCTTTAGCTTCTGAAAGCTATCCTCACATTTTTTAGCCCATTCGAAGGGTACCTCATTTTTTGTCAAACTTTTCAAGTGAGTGGCGATACAAAGTTCTTCACAAATCGACGGTAATAGCTAGTGAGCCACCTTAAAACTCCTAAATTCCATCACAGAGCTAAGTCGAACCCAATTCTTAACCACCTCAATCTTTTCGGGATCTACCATTACCCATTCTTTTGAATCTACATGCACTAAAAATGCAACCGAAGTCAACCAAAATTCACACTTGGAAAATTTGGCATACAACCTTTGTTTCCCAAGAACACCCAAAACAATACGAAGATGACCGGCATGCTCTTCCTCACTTTTCGAATAGACCAAAATATCATCAATAAAGCCTATGACGAATGAATCAAGAAATGGCTTGAACACCTCATTCATTAAACTCAAAAAAGTTGCAGGTGCATTAGTCAACTTGAATCACATAACTAGAAACTCATAGTGCCCATAGTGGGTTCTAAATGCTGTCTTGGGCACATCGTCAGGCCTAATCTTCAATTGATGGTAACCAGACCTTAGATCAATCTTAGAGAAAACTTATGCACCTTGCAATTAATTAAAAAGATCATTTATTCGAGGGAAGGGATAATTATTTTGAATGGTGACCATATTCAATTGCCAGTAATCTATACACATTCTCATGGTACCATCTTTTTTTGTAACAGACAAAACTAGAGCACCCTATGGGGAAGCACTAGGATGGATAAATCCTTTATCTAGAAGCTCTTGCATTTGAGCCTTAAGCTCTCTTAATTCCGCTGGAGCCATGCGAAGTCTATATCTTTATCAGGACGCATACCAGGCAGATTATTAGGAAACACTTCTCTAAATTCTGACACCACAGGAATAGATTCAATAGATGGAGACTCAACCTCAATATCCCGAATATGAGCCAAATAAGCCAAACAACCCTGCCCCACCAGTTTTCTAGCCCAAATAGAGGATATGATCTTAGCTTGCTTAGGCTTGTACACCCCTTCCCACTCTAACTTTTCCCTTCCCGAAATTCCTAGAGTTACAAATTTAGTATTACAATTAAGCACAACAAAATAGGGGACAACCAAGTCATGCCTAAGATGATATCAAAGTCAGTTATATCAAAAATCACCAAATCAACCCAAGCTTGTTAAACCATAAAAAAAAAATAGGAAAAACATGATAGACATGGGTGACTATGCCAGACTTTCCAACTGGGATAGAAACATGGATGTGGGCATCAAGTATATCACAATTCATATCAAATTCTTAGGTAAATCTCACAGATACATAAAAATAAGTAGAACCCGGATTAAATAACACATTATCCATCCAGTTACAAATAAGAATAGTACCTCTGATCACTGCGTCAGATGCCTCTGCCTCATTCTTGCCTGAAAAACTATAACACTGAGCATTATCAACATGATGGGTGACTTACATGCCTGGTTACACTGTACCTCTGCCTACGTTACCATTTCCCCTACCTCCGCGACCTCTCTGATTTCCTCCTCACCCACATTGTGGATGACCTCGACCATAATTACCATTTCCCATGGGTACCACTGCTCTAGTTTGCTGCTATGCGAAATCCATCAGGCGTGTCTATGGACAATCTCTCCTTATATGTCTCGGTTATCCATAATTATAGAAAGTACGATAAAAAAATGGACTGCTGCCTGTCTAAGGCTCGACTCCCTGGATATCCTGAATCAAATTATGAGGTGGAGTTTCTGAGTAATTACCTATTGAGTCGAGCATGGTGGACTGCATTGTCCTGGCTGCAACTGTTGGCCTCCCTACCCCTTTAGAGTAGGAACCTTGATAGTTACCCGAGTTTTTGGCCCTTTTAGCCAATGCCTTAGCCTGACCATCTCACCTCACCCCCTCCATTTTCTTAACAAAGTCTGTTACCTCATTAAAGCTCCTCCTTGTAGAGGTCATATGAACAGTTAACTCCTGCAACTCAGAATTTAGCCGTTTAATAAATAAATGGATTCTGTCTTCCTCAGTAGTCACCAACTATATAGCATATCTAGATAAAGTATGAAACTTGGCCTCATAAGAAGCAACAGACATTCTACCTTGTTCCAAAGTCATGAACTCAACCTTCTTGTGATAGCTCAAAGTCCTAGGAACATATTTCTCTAAACATAGGGCATGGAACTGGGTTCAAGTAAGTGGAGGTAAAATTGAAGATTTGCACTCCATATAACCTCTCCACCACTTCTTAGACTCACCTTGAGGTTGAAAAAGTCAGAAAATTAACCCCATGCTGATGGACAATTCCCAACTTATGAAGCCTCTTGTAGAAATCTAGGATGAACTCATATGCATCCTCACTCACGGAACCATGGAACACAGGCGGTCTCAACTTCAAGAACATAGTCAACATTTCATGGTCATTACTAGTCATAACAGGACCCAACAAAGGACGGAAGAAAGCATCATTACCTCCGGTTCCACTCACCTTGGGGACAGTGATAGCAATAAGAGGATTGGCGGGAGTTTGAGTCGCTTAAACAGAAGGAGGCACTCCAGGACCAACCAACCCTTTCAAGAATGACATGATTTGTTGAGCTAACACTGGGTCTATGAGAGGAATACATGTAGTCTCAGCCTGCACCTCTTCCTCTTGTCCAACCTCCTCAACATTTTCGACCTCAAAATTCTCCTATATCTCTTCACGATGCACGGGAGGGTCCTCATTTCTAAAAGTATTTTCGATCGGTACCACATCTCTAGTAGACTCCACTCTCCCTCAACCTCTACCCCTGCCTCGATTGCAATCTATCACTTCAAATTCGTCAGTCGGAGTATTGACGGGATATACGGGCCTGACGCTATTGAATCTAGTGTTAACTATCTGCGGACAGAAGAGTGAAGGAGGTTAGATACCAATTCGAAATGACAGATACCAATTGGAATCAAGTTATAGCACGAAAGGAGATAACAAAAAATAGAAAGATTTCCTAAAGTCCTATAGCCTCTCGAAGAAAAGTACAGACGTCTTCGTACCTATCCGCAAGACTCTACTGGAGTCTTTTTAGTACATCGAGATCAACGAACCTAGGCTCTAATACCAACTTTGTCATGACCCAGACCGTCGTGATTGGCACCCACACTAAACCTCCGGTGGGAGAACCATTTATACCAATTAGTTAACCAATTCAATCGAAAAACTAAGGCATTTAAATTACAGAAGCAAGTTAAATGTTAAGGAAATAAATAGGGAGTTCCTATAAACTCCAAACCAATAGTCTAACAAGTAAACAAAAATGCAGAAAATATGTCTAGAACTTGAAAGTCAATGTACCAAAATATCTAACAGTAAACCAAAAGTCTAAACAAGAAGGGGTACAACCCCACACTAACATGCTAATAAATAACTAGAAAGTCTAAGTCCGAAATGTGGACATAGACGAAAAGAGAACTCATGGCAGCCCGGAAGAACTGGCTTACCCTTGAATTCGAATGACTATCATTGATCTTCTAAGTGAGGCCTGTCAACAACCACATGAAGATGCCTTGCACTCAATAAAGAAAGAGCAAGTGCATTATCAGTACATAACCACAGTGTACTGGTAAGATCACGCGGTTGTCCCACTAAGTGCAACATATATAAGTCATTACAACATAATAATAACATGCATACACCGAACATATACAATATCATCATCATTTACCAATATCGTACAATTTCACATTTCTCAAGATACACATTTTTGTCAAGTCAATGGTTCTCTCATGGAACCCAAACCCAAACTGTTAGCATACCGGAACGTGGTACCCCATCCAATGATTATGCCAGAATGTGTCAACTGATCCCATATTTATGCCGGAACGTTGCATTCATCGATCCAAGTTAGTGTGTCAGAACGCAACACCCGATCCATTCAACAAGCAACAATTACAATCACAAGTACATTCTCAATAATGGTACAATCGAGTTAAGACTCATGGTATTCATCATTCATCTATCTCATTTAGAACTAGTGAGATCAATAGTGCAACATTCACATACATACATGTATTATAATGAAGCAAGAACAAACATATATGACACAATCATGAAATCACAACCATCACTACGTCGAAACATGCTTGAAACCCCTAAGAAACTTGATTCTTCCCTTTTTAGATTCGTTCTGCTTATTCTTGGTCTACAAACTATCAATATAACATGGGAATCAATAAAAAACAACTAATGACCTGAATTAGTAACAATTCTATCAACCCTAGATCATACCTATGATCCTCATACCCAGATTAGGCCTTTTTCGACCATAATTTCCAGATCAAAACCCTTCCCCATCGATAATTACCCATTAGATTAAGTTCTACGGATCGAAAAATGGATTTAGGGAGTTAAAATCTTACCTTTATCCCCAGGAATGGTGAAAAATGGTCAAGAAAACCCCAGAGTTCGTTTCTTAACTCTCAAGTTTGAAAATTGTAGAATATAATGTTTTTTAGGTTCATTTCTGACTTTAAGTCGCGTCTGCCCCGCCATGGCGGCACCCATCCCGCCACTGCGGCCCCGCCCTGGTGGGAAACATCCCGCCTCAGTGGCTTGCACTGAACCAGGAGCAAGATTAATAATTCCAAGACCCCATTTCACAACACACCTTACACCAACGACACTGAGAACTATCCCTTCACGCAAAAATCGATTGCGAGAGTTCTATTTGCCTGAATTAAATTTTGTAAAGTTGTATCGGTTCCTTAACGTCTTATGTATCTACTCATGTGATCAAATTCACAATTAGATCACCCAATTGTTACCATATTTTCCTAGACTTTAATGAATTCGATTTCGTTCAAATCTGGACTAGGTTGGGAAATTCCAAGTTACGACAAAAAAGTATTCCGACCCAAAATTTTTCCCCATTGGCTTTTCCGTAACGATGGAACTCGGTCGTTACAACAGGCTACATCATCTATATCCTACATATGACACTAATCAAAATGGCTAGAACATTTTCAGCCAGCCTCTCCAAATAGTATTCAAGAAGGAAAATAAAGGGGCCATCATTTACTCGACAACCCAATTAGATTAATCAAGACACGACATTTGTTTATGGAGAATTTGGCATTATATCGGGGTAAGGCCTATCATTAGTGTGCATTGCTAATTAAATTTCTGGTTATACATCGATAACAAAAGGTTATTCACAATATTTTCCTTCAACCAACGTTAAATATGTGAATCGTCGATCTCTCATTGTGCAACGCCTTTCTACCATCGGTCATCAATAATCACATGTAGCCTTGATACTTATCGTGACCAACGACACTAACCTACGGTACAAGTGACTACGATTGTCAATAATATAATAACCCAACCAAGCGTTGGCGTCGTGTTCTAAGGGAGTGGTAGTGAAAATAGTAGTTAAAGTAGATTTTATTCTAATTAGTTGTAGGTTAAAAGAAATCTTTGAATAAAAAGCAAAGTAAATTCGATGGGTGACACCAAAGTGTCAAATATCAAAGGCGTATTTGTCACAAGTCATAAAAAACAATGAAAATAAAGAGAAATGAAGTATGTGGAAAAATTCTTGGGGTGTTACCGCAATACATATTGATATAAATCGTTGGGTACATGCTTTCAATAGGAAATTTGTAAGATAATAGTGACTAGGCTAAGATTTAGATGGAAATAAGTTCTCTCTCGAGCAACTTACCCCGTTTCAAATGGGTTTCTCTCGGACACCTATTTACCGCATGAGGCCAGCATATGCCTTACCCCACTCATTCTCTCGAGCTGAGTGTTAGGATATGGGACTAGGGCTCACCCTCTCGGGCAGAACATCATTAAAATTAAACCACAATATCTAGGTGAAATAACCATTAAAATACATCTAGCCTATCAGCAAACAAGACTCAATAATAATATCAACACAAATTTGCTAAATCACACCCCAAGAATGGAGGGGGGAGGGGTTTAGCCACACATCAAGAATTAAGAAATTACACCTAAAATGATAATGAAATCAGATGGGTATAAGAAATTAAACCTGGATTTAAGCAAATGTAGAAGAATAGAGAAGACCCACTTCCAACTTAGGAAAGATGAATTCCTTTCTTCAAGTCTCCGAAAAACCCTCTCCAAACATGAGAGAAAATATGAGCAAGGTAATATTGTAAGTCTCAAAACTACATTATTGTTTGGATTTATAAAAACAATAAAGAGCTAGTATTTATAGATTCGGAAAATTGTGTTGTGGTGGATCGTTCGGCGAGGTTAGTCGCGATCGTCGAATTACTCGGCGATTCACCCTTCTTCTGGTTCATCGCTTTTTGTGTTTTTCCTTTAGCGTGTTTGTGTCCTAGATCATTGGGCGGTATATCTCTACTTCGCGGAACTGATCGATGACACGCCAATTGCTCCTTTCATCGCCTGTTGATCCACTTCCTTCAGGCTTCGCGTATTGGAACAAAGGGCGGAGTGCGTCCATTCAGCGATTCACCAAGTCTGTTTGGCGAAGCTCAAGCTTCAACTTTTATGTTCTTTCCAGCCTTTTTGTTCTTTTTTGTGCCTAAGTGTTCATGCTTCCACTAAAGCTTCAAATACCTGAAGCTTAAGAGATTTCATCAGATATTAAGATAAAATGAGCAATTGAGGACACTATTTCTATTAAAATGAAGCCCTAAATGAGTCCAATTTGTGGACTCATCAACACACCCAACTTAAACTTTTGCTTGTCCTCAAGTAAAACTCAAGTTTAGCTATTCAAATAGGACGTCTAAAATAGCGCTACACAAGACTCAATCATGAATGTACACAACAAAACTTCAAACTTCTTATGCAAAGATTCAATTGTGTACTCAAAGATTCAAGTTGTAGCACACCAATACCAAAGATTCTCATGCTCGCAATACTTGCTACTAATTCAAGTTCAACAAAAGTATCGAAATGCCCACATACAAATAATGATTCCATATTCACACCCAGAAGTTAATCAATTTAAGATCAGGAATCAGATGCAATGCTCACACTCAAAAAGAGGAACAAAATGCATGTTTTCACCCATAGGTTTGCCCTTATTTTGCAATCGACTTTCGGTTCGGCTCACTCAAGATGAAAAAGATCTTGTCACGTCTTGTAATGGGGCTGAGTGCAAAGGTATGATCATTTAGGCTTAGTGATTTTTTCCTCATGAGATATGGTGTTCTCAAGTATCCCCTTCTTTTCCTTTATCAATTCTTTTTCTAGTGCTTCTTAGTTATCTTTTTATTCACCTCCATGGATTGCTCGGAAACCCAATTTCTTTTTGTACTTTTATTCCACAACTTTTTCTTTTTCTTTCTTTTCTTTTCCTTTTTTTTATATGGAGGGTTTCCATTTTGTTTTGCAATACCATGAGTTAGAGAAACTTTTCTTGCACTTCTTGACTTCTCCTTTTCCTTTTCACCACGCCCCCAACATTGGCTTTTGGCCTAAGTTGGCTATTCACTAAACCACAAATCAAGAGGATTATAGGTAGTGGATCAAGTAATGTCTAGGGTTCATCAAGTTTCTTCCAAAGAAAGGCAAGGCTCAAAGGGCGTTCGAAAGAGTTTAGCACGCTCACGAGTAGGCCACAAAAGAGGTATATGCCAATTTGGCTCACACTCTTTAAAGATGCCTAAGATCATCTCACGAGCACACCTTACT
This sequence comes from Solanum gracilifrons, assembly GCA_029582605.1. Classification (NCBI taxonomy): domain Eukaryota; kingdom Viridiplantae; phylum Streptophyta; class Magnoliopsida; order Solanales; family Solanaceae; genus Solanum; species Solanum gracilifrons. The sequence goes on from JAJOOH010000808.1 coordinate 12,422, forward strand.
AAATCAATCAGACTAACGGGGAAAATTTTAGGTTTATTCATGCATGGTTCAAAGTAAGCTCATCACACAAGGCATCGACACTTAAGTCAAACAAGACTACACACTTTCGCTAGTGTGCAACGGTCATTACAAGAGAATCAATTCAATAAATGGCTAATCACAACGAGATGCAAAGATTTCACATATTGTCTATGCAACTTCATTTGGTCTCGTCGTAGCCACATATTAATGTTTGTTCAATTGATAGCACTATTCAAGTCATCGGTATTGATCGAAACTGAGACTCAAATTTGCAAGAGAACAACCACTTTCAACACAAGAGGTGGCGAAAATTTTTGAAAGATGAAAATTTTTCGGAAGGTTTAAAATCGTAAAATCATTTTACAATTTAAAAACATAAAGGAGCCATAAGCTCAAAATATCAAAAAGCAGTTTTAAAACATACTGTAAAATAGACAACCCAAATATATACAAAAAACACAATAAACTATAATCAAGCAAACAAGGTGGGCCTCACCCCACCACAAATAAAAGTGTTTGTCCTCAAATACAACTGATAAAATAATTAGCAGTAAAAGTAAAGAAATTCAGAGAGTGAGGTAAAGAGTGGATCCTTTTTACACGCTTGCTCCATCTGTCTGTGCATCATTGTCCGATACATTAACTTTGAAACTCGACAATGGTCCCCGAATTGTCATTCTGGGTCGCATTGTGTGCACCTGCCCTAGCCTCAGTAGCGATATTTGCTGCAATCATCTCGTCCAATTCGTGGGCTACCTTGAAGGAGTTTATTGCTGTGTAGAATCCATGTTTCCACGAAGGAACAGTGGGATCAATGGGGATCTTCTTACAGGCACTTGCTTTCTTACACTCTTTTCTTTCTTTTGCTAGCTGTGCTATCTTCTCATCTCTTTTGAAATCTTGTGCTCTTACTTGTCGGGGTGGCATCTTCCTTCCTGCTAATTTTGGTCTAGCCATTTATTTTATGCTGATTAAAATGCTACTGAGACACTAGGTAGCAATGTAATCCAACTCGGCGCACAGTTTGACAACTAAAATACTCCAAAAAATGCGGGAAATATAAAACTAAAGTGCAAGTGTGAGTTTGATAGAGTGAAAAAGTGAGAGAAAGTGAGTGAAATGGAACTTTTATACCTATGGCGTGCGAAAACTGTCCAGTTGCCGCCTATTTGGTGATGTGTATTAAGTTCGCCCATTCTCTCGGAGAAGCGCCAAGTGTTTGATTTCTTCACCAAATTTAATAGAATCTGCAGCACAAGTGAGAATCCCAATGGCAATCTTCATCGAGATCGTCGACATGTTCAGCAATGCGCCTTTCATTTTCTACAGACCTCCGAGTTATACAGGATCCAAGCTGACAGTGCCTTGAGTCAGACGGCGGAAATAATTGTGATCGCCGATCTCATTGGCGTTGAGCCAAATGGATTGATCGCTCACCTTCATGCACTTCTTCAATCACCTCCCTTACTTTAACCAGTACAAGCAACACACCATTATTCTACCAAGAAACAAAAGCAAGTAAAAAGGATTTTGGGTTGCCTCCCAGATAGCGCCTTAGTTAACGTCGTGGCATGATGTAAATCAACGATTAAGCTTCATAGTTGGGGTTCCCTACATCATTACTAGGTAACCCCTGTTTTACTTATGTGTGGATATGAGGTAATGCTTTTCCTACAAACTTTTCTAGCAGTTGGATAGTTTTTGAGTGAGATCAAATAACACGCTTCATTCCTTCAGTGTCTTCTTTCAGTTCTTCCAGCGCTTTATCCTGTTCACTCAACTTGAGGAGGATGGTTGATAGCATTCCCTCAATGTGTTCTACCTCCTTGTTCTTGCGACTTTCTCTTTAACAAAGGTGGACGAATTTGTCTTTTTTCTTGCATGATATTTGAGCTTCACCACCCTTTTTGTCGACCCACCTACCTGAGTTCTCAACATGGCAAGCATAAAGTCCTTCTCCATGTCTCGATCAGCTTCAGCCATGTGGTCTAGTAACTGAGTAGCCATCATGTAGGGCAGCTTTGCAATCCCTCCCGAAATTAGCTGGTCAAGTACTTGCTTGTTTTTGGGACAAAGGCTTCTGTAGAAGCAGTCCAGAGTGACCATGTCGGGGAAGCCATGATTTGAGCCTTGAGCTATCAGCTCTTTGTACCTTGCCCACGATCTGTGTATTTTCTCTCCCTCCATCTGCTTGAAGGTCATTATACGATCTTCAAATCTCATTACCTCTAGTGGAGGGAACTGCATCGTATTGTGGGTGTCTACTCAATTTCTTAATACCTTGCTTCAAATCAGAACTTAACAAAGCAAAGTCGAAAGTAAGGTTAGTATAACTACAACTGAACAAGAATAAAAACTCTAGTCAACTACATTTTCACGTGACACCAATCACCGTTAACGGCTCCATTTTGATGCTTATCGTGATCAACGACACTAACCTACGGTACGAGTGTCTACGATCGTCAATAATATAGTAACACAACCAAGGGTTGGTAGTGAAAATAGTAGTTAAACTAGAATTTTATTCTAATTATTTGTAGTTTAAAAGAAATTTTCTAATAAAAAGCAAAGTAAATTTGATGGGTGACACCAAAGTGTCAAATATCAATGGGGTTATGTCACAAGTAGTAAAAAAGAATGAAAATAAAGAGAAATCAAGTATGGGGAAAAATTCTTGGGGTGTGACCGCAATACATTTTGATATAAATCGGTGGGTATATGCTTTCAATAGGAAATTTGCAAGATAATAGTGACTTGGCTAAGCTTTAGATGGAAATAAGTTCTCTCTCGAGCAACTTACCCCGTTTCAAATGGGTTCCTCTCGGACACCCATTTGCCGCATGAAGGCCAGCCTACGCCTAACCCCACTCACTCTCTTGAGCTGAGTGTTAGGATATTGGATTAGGGCTCACCCTCTCGGGCTGAACCTCATGTCGACCCCTTCCTTAGGCCATTAGTCTAGCGGTCTTGGTTTTGTGACCTTTCTCTCGAGCAAGCCGAAAACACATGGGTGGTTTTGTATTTGTAACTACAAACCCATTAAATTAAACCACAACCAATAGATGAAATAACCATTAAAATACATCTAACCTATCAGCAAACAAGACCCAACAATAATATCAACACATATTTGCTAAATCACACCCCAAGAATGGGGGTTTTTGGCCACACGTCAAGAAATAAGAAATTATACCTAAAATGATAATGAAATCAGATGTGTATAAGAAACTAAACCTTGATTTAAGCAAAGGAAGAAGAGTAGAGAAGACCCACTTCCAACTTGGGGAAGGTGAACTCCTTTCTTCAAGTCTCCCAAAAACCCTCTCCAAACTTGAGAGAAAATATGAACAAGCTAATATTCTAAGTCTCAAAATTACAATATTGTTCGGATTTAAAAAAACTAGTAAAGAGCTAGTATTTATAGAATCAGAAAATAGTATTGTGGCAGATCGTTTGGCGAGGTTTGTCGCAATCGCCGAATGACTAGACGATTCTCCCTTCTTCTGGTTCATCGCCTTTTGTGCTTTGACTTCAGCATGTTTGTGTCCTAGATAATTGGGCGGTATATCTCTGCTTCGCGGAACTGATCGGCGACATGCCGACTACTCCTTTCATTGCCTTTTGATCCACTTCCTTCAAGGCTTCGTGTACTGGAACAAAGGGCGAAGTGCGTCCCTTCGGCGATTCGCCATGTGTGATTGGCGAAGCTCAGGCTTCAGCTTTTACATTCTTTTAAGCCTTTTTGTTCCTTTTTGCGCCTAAGTATCCATGCTTCCACTAAAGCTTCAAATCCTGAAACTTAAGAGTTTTCATTAGATATTAAGATAAAATGAGCATTTGAGGAAACTATTTCTATTAAAATAAATCCCTAAATGAGTCCAATTTGTGGACTCATCAAGCCTGCTCATCTTTTTTTTCTATTTTGGGTGATCAACTTGTTCCCGCCAATCGTTATTTATGTCCTGTTGATGTCACACTCCCCCAGGTTTAGGTTTAGTGTATGATAAAAGACTACGAATGGGGGAGGAAAATAATATATGTATCTAATGTTGTTTCGAAGTTATAATCTAAAGTAAGTGGTTTGGAACGTACATTGAGCTCTTTAACATCATTTTTGCTTGAGAAAGAAAGAATGAATGGAGTTGGGTAAGACTCACTGGTGATCACTTGGTGGAATTTGTCTATGAATTTGAGCTAGATATAGAATAATTTGATTAATTTCTCATATAATGCTATGAGCTAGGAATAGTCTAACTAGTAGCAACGTTTGAGGTCTTATTGGTAAGGTTCATGGAATTCCAGGGAATCCAAGAGATATATGTTTGATAGTTCATGAGGTATCGAAAGTAGCCTAGACCAAAGGTTATACATATATGAATTGATTTGGTTGTGACTTAAATTTATCTATTGTGTCAAAATTCCATCGTAATGCAGACACTCCTAGTCGTGTCTAAACTTGGTAGATCGTCAATGTGTTGACCCTTGCTTTTAATATTTGATATTGATAATTTCTTATATATAATATATATATATATATACACATATATATATAAATATCGTGTGTTGAGAGTGTAATTTTCTATTTTGTTTTGGGTTGAGAAATTAACTAGAGAGTTATCCTAACAGTCAGAACTTATGGTTCGACCCCAAACTTTAAAGTTGGATATTTTTTTCTATGCAACCGTCTATGCCATGAAAATGGGACATAGTTAAGTGATCATCACTTTTCAGAATAATTATCCTTCTGATAGTTCCAACCTTTATTTCTGTGATCATTGGTCTGTAAACCCCCTAGTTTTTCAAATAGATAACCTCTTCTTCAGTTTTATATTCCATCTGACCATATCATCCGGTGGTTCCATGTGCTCCCACTGCATTCACTTTCTACATTCCACCAGTCAAAAGATGCTTAGTCATCAAGTCCATTTGTGTTAAGATATGGTTCGTATCTTGAACTAGTTGTTCTTTTCGTTTACGATGCTCAACATATATACAAACAACATAATTTTTCACAAAGACTTCAGATTTTTGAGTATGCCAAGCCTTGTTAGTTTTCTCTAACCCTATCTAGTGTAGTTGTTGCATCAGTATATGTCTACATCATAAGAAACCCTCCAAGATTGTGCCAACTATGGGCTTGGTCTTACAATTCTAGGACATGTAGAAAATCTCCATCAAATGATCATCAGATAGATTATGCTATGGGAACTAATTCACCCTCTTATTAAATCACAGTCATGCCTCACACAATACCTTACTAGGTCGTTTCCTTAAATAGTTGATATCATCCCTCAGCTACAACATATTTTAGCATGGGAAGAAGCTCTCCAAAAATGTGTCCTTTAACTATCCCTAGTTGGTTATAGAATCATGTGGTAATGCATTTAACCACATTGTTGCTTTTCTAAAATATGATAATGGAAACAACCTCAGAAGGATGCCAGTTCTAACCTTATGTATCTCGAAAGACTTACAAATACCCATAAAGTTCATCAGATGCAAGTTTAGATTGTGTAAATAAGTTGTCACGCCCAGAGCCTACACCATGGACGTGGCTGGCACTCAAGAAGCATCGATGGTCCTCAAGAGAAGACCTGACTAATTACTCAGCGAAAGACTTACTCAATCAAAATAAAAACTTTAAATGTAAAGATTAACTCATAAAGTGTCAAATATAACTCAACTCAGTATAAGTCTACGAAATTATTCAAATAGCCATAAGAAGGCAACTTTAGTCTCAAACAATAACAACAAATGGGAAAAGACTCATCAACTACTACTGTCTATAAAGCCTCTAATAACTATGATAGATATCTTGACAAGACCCACAACATCTTCACAAAATTAGAATAAAATATATGTGGAACCCTCCAGAAGCAAGGAGGCTCACTAAAGCTAGCTGGAACGCAAGTGATATCAACAGAGTGCATGTTGATGACCCTGAACACATGTATCTGCATCATAAAATGATGCAGGCCGAATGATGTCAGTACATTGAATGTATGAGTATGTAAGGGGAAAGCTGAAATATAAGCAATTGAAATGATACTCTAGGAAGTCATACTCACCTCATCTCAACTCAACTCAATATGAAAACAACAATAAGAGATGCAATAATTAGAACATTATAAATCAGGATATCTACTCAATGATGTATAAAAATACAATATAAATTGTCTTTACTCTTAATTGGGAGATTCTGTACCGACAACCATCACTATGAGGAACGTGACAATACAACGTCTTACCCACGCTACTAGAACTGTCTTATACCTTTTTAGGGTATAAGACACGTCAACTAATTGGATCCACTAAACTATGCTTAAAAGAAATAATGAATTATCTAAAAAATATGATCCTTTGCTCACATTGGCATACATGGTTATGAGAATTTTGAGTTGTCTGAACTTATCAGCATATTGGTGCTCAATACTACTCCCAATAATATATATAACTCATTATCATACGGTTAGAAACATAACTCTTCCTCAATTTGAGATAATTACACAAACTATCCTCTTAAAAGAGGTAATTGCTCCGAAATATCTTTTGAACTCATAAACTCTTTTTAGAAATCAAAGTTTCTCTTTTCTCAGTGTATAAAATGATACATTTGGGAATACTTAGTTCCCTTAAACTTTTACTCAAAACCGCCTCTTTAAAACTCTTCCTTAAAACTCAGCTTAAAACTCAATAATCGACTTTCAAGGGCTCTCAAGACTTATAACTCAAAATAGGGTTCATTTTAAGGCTGCAATTTTCATTTCAAAGGCTGAAATTTTCATTTCAAAGGTTGAAATATAGACTTACCATCATTGTTTTCTCCTTTTGTTTGATATTAACAATATTTTAAGTAAGTGTTACCAATAATTAATCTTAATTTATACAGTGATAGTCTCTCACAAGAGGTCTTTGAAGCATAGATATAAGTATGATACAATCATATGTTGTACTTCAAAAGAAAGCTTTGGAAAACAACATATTTGAGGATCTCCAATTTTGGGTGGCCCTGGTTGGGGTTTGGGATTGTTGAAGAACTGGAATGATTTGTGAGTAATCCAACATAATAACTAGGTTGCATATAAGATGAAATTATTCTGATTAATTTTTCATGATGAATTGAATTCTTTTTTCCCCTTGTAGCTTTAAAAATAATATGACGTGATTTGTGAATAATCAAACAAAATAAGTACGTTGAATATAATATGAAGTTATATGATTTTGTCATGACTTACATGTCATAATTCATTAGTTTTGATGTGATCACTTGAAAAAGAAATTCATTCAATTAACTCAAAATTATTTTCTCAAATAATTTGATTAATCATCAAATTTTAACCTATTCAACTTCTATTTACTTTATATACCAGAGGAATGTGCGAGAAAATATAGGAAAGTAAATACATACCTAATTAAAGAAAAAAACCGCTATTTTCACAAGTTGTCTTACCATATCCAGAAGGGACTCTTTTTCAATACTTTACTTAATAGAGTTATTTTCCATATCCCAAATTAACCTTATTACTTAATTAATCAGGTCAGTTTGAGATACAATAGATAACTTTGTTAAGTAAAATATTGAAAAATAATCTTTTTTAGATACGTAAGACAACTTTATGAAAATATTAACAGTATTTTTCTTTGATTAGATATGTCGTATGTATTTACTTTCCTATACTTTCTCGCACATTATTCTTTTATATAAAGTGAAGAGAAAATGGTTTGGTTAAATTTTAGCGAGTGATCAAATTATTTTAACTTGGTTTACGCTGAAATGAAACGTGACTCGATAGAAAAAAAACATTTAAATCCAACTAGGTTTAGAGAAAAGAACGTAGATTATGTAACCTAATACATGTATTAGTCAATTTGGTAAGTTGCAATATATGGAGTATTTCTTTTCCAATTCGGGAGGCTTCGCATATGAAAACATTCGCAAATTTTTCACCGACCTCCAAGAGATTTTAATTCTTTTCTTACTAGTACAAATTAGGAAATAGTGATTGTAACTTAACTAGACACCTTCTGTTACCAGAAGTACAAAATTTCCCCTAAAAACCTACATATACATATTCCTTTTGTTTTTCTTATTTGTTTGTAGCATTGCAATTTTTTGCATATTAATATGATGAAAAAAATATATCGTAAAATGTTAGTCCAAGTTTTTATAGTTTAACTCTAAAAATTGAAAGTATGACAAGTAATAGTGGACGAAGGTAGTAATACTAAAAATTTTCCACTCAAAATTATTTTCCCATTTAATTTTTCAAAAATTATTTGAATAATCATCAAACTTCAACCAAATCAACTTCTCTTACTTTATATACCAAAGGAATGTGGGAGAAAATATAAGAAAGTAAATCCATACATAATTAAACAAAAATGCCACAAATATTTTCACAAAACTCTCTTACCAAATCTAAAAAGGACTCTCATTTAATATTTTACTTAATAAAGTTCTATACCATATTCCAAATAAACCCGATTTATTAAGTTGTATTTGGATGGTTTTACCTGGGTAAGTTCCAAAAAAAAAGAATGCATCCCACTAAGTGTGACGTAGAAGATCTAGCCTAGCTGTCAGTAAACTTGGGAAGTTACAATTACTATTTTTCTATATTATATTTCTTTCCCAATTCGGGACACTTACATACCAAAACTTTTAGCATATTTTTTACCAAACCTCTCAAGAGCATTCAATTCTCTTTCCTATTCAAATTAGGAATACTAATTATAATTTCCCCCAAAACACCTATATATACGTACTCATTCTTCTCAAGACTCTACATCAAATCAATCTATGGCAAAATAAGATCAAAGAAAGAAGAAAACAAACAATCCCAAGTCTTATCAAGGGAGGAAAGAATGCATAAAGACGAAACCAATGGATCTTGCGACTCTCTGCGATATAAAGGTTTGTACTATTATTACTGGTCCTAATGGGGAACTCCAAACTTGGCCTGACAATTTGGATGCCTGTAAAAAAGTTCTTGATCTCTACTCTCAAAATTTGAAATCTGAAACACGAAAAGAAGCACAAGGAATCAGTACCAGAACCAGAAGAAGAACAAGAAGAGAAAGATCTCTTGACTCTAGTTGAATCTAAGCATGTTGCTGTCAACAGGAGAAATCGTTTGTGGGAGAACAAGAATGTTGTTGTTGCTGATAAGAGGAAAAGAAAGAAAATTGAGTGATTTATTTTATGGGTTTTTTCTTTTAGGTATATTTTCTGAATGTTTTAAAGATTGGGATCGTGTGTTTTTTTTTCTTGTTTGTTCAAGAATTTACAACAGTTGAAAGATTTATCTTTGATCTGCAGATCCTTTTTTCCTTTGTAATGTTTGTTTTATCAGCAATTGGTCCAAATATGAATACAACTCATATTTTACCATTTTTATTCTTATGTATCTATTGAATGGAATGGTGGATTAATCCCTCTAGTAGAATAGAAAACCCATATGATTTTAATTAAAATGCAATTCTTACATGAACAATTGATGTCAGTTATTAGGTAAGGTAGGGTTAGGGTTTGCTAGGCCTGGGTGCCATGTACCATAAGACAATAACTTCATATAAAGTTAAAAATTAACAAGAATGTTTTTATTGCACTATGAACAATCAAGGAATGAGCAGAAAGGAGCTCCTCCATCAATGCTTACATTAGATGGTTCATGAAGATGAAAATTAGAGGGGAATCTAAAGCTGGAAAATGTTACAAAGGGAAATTGATGAATTTAATCATTCCAAACATACAAAGACATGAGATATCATGCTGGATTTAACCACCTAATGTGAGTCAACTGCGACAAATGGTTTTCTTTAGCATTCACCACTAGGTGCACATAAACTCTTAACAAATCTTGATGTAAAAGACACATGTTGTAACAAGAACTAGAATCAATTTAGACAGAAGGAGAACAAACTCATTGGAGGTGAGCACATTAAGTTCACCCAGATGCACTGGAAAAGAGTACTACTACTAGCCCCCCTAAGCAACTTTGACCTTAATTAAATTGTCCATCTTAAAAAGGAGATCATAAGGGATCAAGTATTAGATTGTCCATCTTAAAAAGGAGATCATAAGGGATCAAGTAACAACAAGCAACATCATTTAAACTAACAAATACAATTTTATTTCAGTGCTAAGAGCCTAAGACAACCTTAATATATAGTGAAAAGTACATTTATGCCTTTTGAAGTGGTATAAAACATTTCAAATAATTATAGTAGAATGGGGTCACAGGGAAGACAATTAGAGTTTTCCAAACAACTGGAAAATAAGGCAATTTTTTTTATATTTATTGGTTCAAACAACTTTAAGATTATCAGCAAGATCAATTTATTTCTAAAAAGCCACAGTGTCTGGGCCACCTGTCGTGCAGACCTTTCTTATTTCATAGGGTACTTGCTACCGAAGAAATCACCTAGAACTTTGTCTCTACTGGAATTTTCACCCTGGTTTTCATTCACCGCTAGGCCACAATACTTGGCTACAACAATATCATTCCATCTTCTTACCAAGAATTGATGTATTTGGGTTGACCAGTAATTGTCCCCATTTTCCCTAGAGACTGCTATTTTGTTAATCAAATTGAACATTACTCAGAAACTTTTATTTTAGTTCAAGGAAAACCCTGTCTGCTTTCCCAGCTCACTTGAACCAATACTCACTCACTTGCAGTTTTTTTATTCACCATGAAAAAATCAATTATATAATCCTTATTTAGGATAAATCTAATTCCTAGCTATGTAACGTTTGGACTCACAAGACCTGCTGCATAATCAACTTTATAAAAATAGTCCAAGACTACAAGCACTAGAAACAATTGTAGAATAATTCAGTATAACAAATAAAGAAACTTACAATACTTTATGAGAAAAATTTTCAAAGCGCTTCTTTAGGGCTTTATTCTCCATGTTGAGGATAAGATTCTGCTGGTTAAGGAATTCAAGCTCAGCAGACACTCCAAAACCTTCAGCCTGAAATCACAAAAACTAGTCCAATTAACAAGTTACCAAAATGCAACATCCATTTTATATCCAGGTACCAACGTATGTATTTCAAAGGTTCAACTGATATATGCCTGCAAAGCTTTTACATTTCCTTCCAATTCAGCTATATATTGAAGCTTTCTAACTGGAGTAAATTGCATGTATATTATGACTCCGCCAAGTTCCTATTGGAATTAATGCATCCACAGTGATGTTTAGTCTTTCAAAATTGTCTCTTAGATTTTGAAAAAGTCTTTTAGGATTTTGTTATACATGTATCTAGTAATTTGTGATACATGTATATAGTTAATTGTGCAAGATTTTTTGTTTTCTATTTTGAATAGTATAAATAGTGATATAGTTGATGATATAATCATCCCAAGTGGCCTTAAGTAGCCTATATAAAACTTGAGCATTCTCTAAAGAAAGTATTCTCCTTCTATATTTCCTACAAATTGGTATCAAGAGCAGGTTTTTTGTTCTTAATCTGGGGTTAGGTGAAGAAATAAAATATGGTATCCATAACAAATGAAGGTGTTGATTCTTGTTGTTCTTACTCCATTTTTTTATGGAACTGAATTTGAATACTGGAAAATAAGAATGAGAACACATTTGAAAGCTGAAGGTTTGTCAACTATTGTTGCAAATGGCTTTGAAGAGCCAGAAAACGATGGTGAACTTACAGCAGTAGAGATGAAAAATCTTGAGGCTAAGTATCGTCAAGATGCAAAAGCCTTGAGCAAAATCTAAATGAGAGTCTCAAGAGCATATTTTTCAAAAATTGCTAGTTGTGAGACTGCAAAGGAAGCTTGGGAGTCTCTAGAAATAGAGGTGTATGGTGACGAAAAGGTACGCACTATAAATCTTCAAACTCTTAGAAGAGAGTTTCAAAACTTGAAGATGATAGAATCTTAGAAAATAAATAAATATTGCACAAGAGTCATTAATATTGTTAATGAAATGAGAAATCATGGCGTTACAATTTCTGACCAACAAGTTGTGGAAAAGATTCTAATTAGTGTCACAGAAAAGTATGAGTACATTGTTGCTATCATTGAGGAGACGAAAGATATTTCTAAGCTTTCCATCAAAGAGCTAGTTGGATCATTTCGTGCAGATGAGAAGCGAAGATTTTTTTGTGAAGAACAACCCAAAGAGACAACTTCCCAGTCCAGAACAAATGAGAATTCTCAAAATTTCTAAAAAATCAACAAAAGAAGAATTACAATAAAAAAAGAAAGTAACAGGGTCATGATGGTTCTTCGAAGAATGTTGAAGAAAAAGGTGAGAAAAGTTCTAATCATTTTTGTAAAGATTGCAAAAAGACTAATCACAATGCAGAAAAATGTTGGCATAAAGGCAAGCCCCAAAGTAACTTTTGTAAAAAGTTTGGCCAAATTGAGAAGAATTGCTGGCACAAGAAATGGGGCCAACCATATTTTTGTGAAAAATAGGAGGAAGAAAGGGAATAAAATTTTTTCTTTGCTTCTAAAGCAATGAATGGTATGTTGATAGTGGTTGTAGCAATCACATGATTGGAGATGAAAAGACTTTCCTCTCATTTAATAATAGCATAACTTCTAAAGTGAGAATGGGGAATAAAGCCTCAATTGATGCAAAAGGTAAAGGTACCATTTCGATTAACATAAAAGGGAGAGGAAAGCAAATTCATGATGTTTTTTATGTTCTTGACTAGGAAGAAAATTTGCTTAGTGTTGATCAACTCATGGAAAATGGTTATTCTCTTGTGTTTAAAGATAATTATTGCAGGATTTATGATAAAATTGAGCCAAATAGAGTCATTGTTGAAGTAAAGATGATAAAAAGAAACTTTCCTTTACAATTTCATTACAATGCATTAAAATATGAAATTCTAGATGATTCATGGCTTTGGCACAAAATATTTTGTCACTTGAATTTTCATGATTTGAAGCTTCTTAAGCAAAAATACATGGTGCAAGGCCTTCCTGAGATACATACCAAGGTGGATCCATGTGAAAGTTGTATAATTAGAAAGCAACGTAGAAAGTCTTTTCCAAAAGGGATGTCTTGGAGAGCAAGTGTACTTTTGGAACTAATCCATACCGACATTTAGGGACTAATGAAGACTCCATCTCTTGGAAGTAAAGGGTACTTTCTAATCTTTATTGATGATTTTTCAAGAATGACTTGGGTTTATTTATTGAAAGAAAGTCAGAAACATTTGGTATATTCAATAAATATAAAGCCCTTGTTGAGAAGCAAAAAGGTTGAAGCATCAAAACCATTCACAGTGATAGAGGAAGTGAATACACAAGTTGAGAATTTGAAGAATACTACAAAAATGAAGGCATTCAGAAGCAACTTATTGCAGGGTACACTCCTCAATAAAATGGTGTATTTGAAAGAAGAAATAGAACAATTATAGAAATGGCCAGAACTATGATGAATGAGAAAGGGCTGCCAAAATATTTTTGGGCAGAAGCAGTACATACAACGGTGTACATCCTCAACAGGTGCTCGACAAAGGCATTGAAGGACAAGACACGAACTGAAGCTTGGTGTGGAATAAAACTTTTGTAAGTCATTTTAAAAATTTTGGGTGTATTTGTTATGCTCATGTACCAGCTGAGAAAAGAACAAAATTGGATGAAAAAAGTCAAAAATGTATATTTCTTGCTTATAGTGATGTGACAAAAGGCTATACGCTTCTCAATGTCAGAACTAACAAATTTGTTGTTAGCAGAGATGTCATTTTTGATGAAAACACATCATGTAATTGGAAGGATAAAAAGATAGAGAATACTTATATCATATCTTTAGATGTGTCAAATAGAGGATGAAGAAGAGGAAGATGTCCCTCAAGGGAGAGAAATCCCAGATTCAGATGATGAAGAACTGCCTCCAAGAGGAATAAAAATATTGAGGGACACTTATCAGAGATGTAACTTTGCCGGTATTGAGCCAAAAAATTATGAGAAGGCAATAAAGCACGATGTTTGAAAGAAAGCCATGGCAGAGGAAATTCAGATGATTGAAAAAAGTAATACTTGGGAGATTGTGGCTATACCAAAAGAAAGAGAAGTTGGAAGTCTAAAATGGGTTTACAAAACCAAACTCAATCAGGAACAAGATATTCCAAAGCACAAAGAAAGGTTGGTTGCTAGAGGTTTCACGAAAAAACCAGGTATTGATTTTTATGAAACTTTCTCTCCAGTTGCTCGTCCTGAGTCAATGAGAACCGTGATTGTTGTTGCTGCACAAAAGAAATGGAAGATTTTTCAACTTGACGTTTAATCAGCATTTATTAATGGAAAACTTGATGAAGAGATTTATGTTGAGCAACCTCAAGGATTTTTTGTTCAAGGGGGAGAAGAGAAAGTGTATAGGCTAAAAAAAGCTCTTTATGGGTTGAAGCAAGCTCCAACAGCCTGGTACAATGAAATTGATACGTACTTTCTGAAAAATAATTTTCAAAGAAGTAAAAGCGAAGCCACTTTGTAAGTAAAGAAAGAATATCACAACATTACCATTATTTTTCTCTATGTGAATGATCTGCTCTTTACAGGAAATGATGTGAAGATGATGCAAAATTTCAAACAAGACATGACACAAGACTATAAAATGAGTGATCTTGGGTTGCTAAATTATTTCTTGGGCATCGAAGTTTGTCAAGTGAAAGAAGGGATATTTATTTCTCAAAAGAAGTATACTAAAAGTATTGGTCAAAAATTCAAAATGATGGATTGCAGGTTTGTGGCCATACCATTAGCAGCAAATGAGAAGTTCAAAAAAGATGATGGAGAAAAGAAATCTAATACCTCACTTTATAGGAGCTTAATTGGAAGCCTGCTATATCTTACTTCAACAAGACCTAACATTATGTTTGATGCTAGTTTATTATCCAGATTCATGCAAGAACCAAGCCAAGTGCATTTTGGAGTTGCAAAGCGTGTTCTACGCTACTTGCAAGGAACAATGGATTATGAGATAATGTACAAATTTGGTGGAGATTTGAACTTAATTGTTTATTTTTATAGTGATTGGGCTGGAAGTATAGATGACATGAAGAGTACTTCTGGTTATGCTTACTTATTTGGATCAAGTATTAGTTCTTAGTTATCAAAAAAGCAAAGTTTTGTTGCTCAATCCACTGCCGAATCAGACTATGTCTCAGCAGCTATGGCTACTTCTCAATCTATTTGGCTTAGGAGAATATTTGAAGACATTGGTGAAAAATAAAATAAAGGGATTGTTATGTATTGTGATAACAAATCAGTAATTGCAATTGCCAAGAATCGAGTCAACCATGAAAGATCAAAGCATATTTCCATTAAGTATCATTTTATCCAAGAAGCACAAGAGAAAGGCGAAATTCAGTTACATTATTGCCAGAGAGGAGAACAACTTGCTGACATCTTCACCAAAGCACTTCCAAGAGAAAGTTTTTGCTATCTTCGAGAACGCATTGAAGTTGTCAAGCAAATGCATTAAACACATTAATATTTAGTCTTTAAAAATTGTCTCTTAGATTTTCAAAAAGTCTTTTAGGATTTTGTAATACACGTATCTAGTAATTTGTGATACATGTATATAGTTAATTATGCAAGACTATTTGTTTTCTATTTAGAATAATATAAATAGTGATGTAGTTGATGAATGTAATCATCTCAAGTGGCCTTAAGTAGCCTATATAAAACTTGAGCATTCTATAAAGAAAGTATTCTCGTTCTATATTTCCTACAGTTTCAAACCATAGCCACAACTATCGGGAATATCTCGATTATCCACAAAATGAAAATTTCTGATCAAATATTACAGTTATCTTGAACTAAGCTATCAAACAAATATCAAATTAACAAACATATCCCCTTCTGCGAAAAGGGTGGGTTGTATGGAGGGGTTGCAAAGTGCTTTGAACTTACTGTTTCGCACATTTTTTGTTAGTTTCTGATGAAGAACTCTTACTCTGAGAAGTATTTTTTTTTCAGTAGACCCTTTTAGATAAGGAGGTCCAGATTCTGCTACATCTTGCTTGTCACTTCCTGCAAATCTAGGCCTCTCTCCGTCTTATGGGAGGCATGGTGATCCAGACCTATAAATACATAGATCTTCCCCAGGAGAGGAAAGGTTGCGGAGATGTTATACTGTAGTTGAAGATACAAAAGAAAATGATTCTGGCAAATGAACCACGGTGCCCCAAACGGGCCTTGGTCATGATGACGAGCCGTCTGTAGGCTCGTGGGGTTGAAGTAGGGTCAACATGGTAAGATGAATTTAATCAAGTAAAGATCACGGAAGCTATAACGGACCGTGGTCTCTTTCACGGATTGTGATGCAGCTCGTGAAGAAGTTCCAGTAGACATGTTTTGAGGAGCTACATTATGGTTGGCTAAGTAATGACCACGGAGACACAGACTGGTCGTGGTCCTCCCAAGGGTTCGTGTTGCTGATCGTGAAGGATTTTCGGTGGAAATGCTTTGAGGAGTTACATATTGTTATGTCTAAGAAAGGACCACGGAAACCCAGACGGGTCGTGGTCCTCCTGACGGTCCGTGATGTTGATCATGAAAGATACCAAGAAAAGGGGTCTCACACTGTCTAAGTGTGACAGCACGGACTGTGAAGCTAATGACGGACCGTCCTGCCGTCCGTGAAGCAACTCGACAATTCAGTCCTACTTCGAGTAGGACTCTTTTTAGACAGATTATTTGAATTAATTAGGTTTTTTTTTATCTCGTAATTAGATGAAGGATAAACCACTTTCCATATTGTTGACTACTTCGGTTTCATCGATTAACATTGGATTGAGACTTGAAGTTTGATTCGGTATTTTAATATAACGTTTTCCTTGAATTTACAATCTTCGTAAGTGATGTTTTTAATGTGTTCATCTTATGTTTATGCTTATTCACTTGAAAGCATGAGTGGCTAAACACCACATCTAGGGTTGTGGGAACTATGACAGTAACCTAACTGTAGATTCACAAAACGAGTAGAGTGTGATTGTTAATTGCAATATATAATTCTTACTTTTGATCTTCATTATTTCTGATGAGTGCACACATTAGAACTCGCATGTGCCTGTCTAAATTAATACCCCACAAACCCTCACCCAAGTCCCCATTTCCTCAAATATAGGTGAGTCTCATATCTAAAAAAACAACAAATATATTATTCAACACATTTACATGAAGCCAAATAATTAGAGAAGGTGGTTTAAAAATTGTAAAATGACTTTTTTTTGAAATGCAAATCATTGTTTAAAAAACTAAAGGTTCAAGAAAATAAATGTGCAACATATAAGTGGATTATTCAATTATGGATATGAATAGTACATATTCTTAGGTAAAAATATTAATTTTGAACGGAATTAATTTAAAATTCAAAATTATTTATTTCTAATATTTTCAATCATCCATCTTTATTATTAGGGGGAGAATATCTATTGTTATTTTTCTATATTTATATATCTAATAGGAGAGGAAATACAATTACTATAAAATAAAATAGAATTTACCATTGAACCAACAAAAATAATTAAATTTTTTAAAATAAAAATAAAAAGTCTCAAACATACAAAAACAATATATCTGATGTATATTATATATATATATTGACATTACAACTCGGACCACTTGACTTCTTTTTATCATAAAAATAAATTATAGTGATATATAAAGTTTTTCATTTCATTTGTTTATTGTGTTTTGTTTGTTTGGTTATTGAAAGTGCATAAAAATGTAATTTAATAAAAATAAAATCTTATATGTAAAATCAAGGAATTGCTCCACTATGTGTATTTTATTAATTTCAATAATAAATATGAAATGTATTTAATTATTTATATATTCCATTATATTTTCATGTTTGTATTAAATATTAAATAATAATTATAATTTAATAAATTTTTCTATTTTTAATTTTACTCGAATTAAAACTAGTAAATATTATTTTTGGAATTTGTAGTTTTGAATTATACATGTATGAAACATTTAACTTTATTTTTTTTAATTTTATAGTATTAAATATTTCATGTGGAGAGTAAAATTTGATTTTGTTTTAAAAGAACAAAAAAACCCTTTTAATAGCTTAACATAAATATATTGTAACATAAAAATGTAGTTGATCATAACTATTAGAACAATATTATAACAAAAAATTTATATAGTAAATCATTGAGTTAATATGATCATATAAATAGTAAAAATGTAATACTATGACTATTTAACCAATATATTAACAACTTAATATTTTTTATCTATTTAAAAATATATTAACAAGTAAATAAATTTCATAAATTACTTTTAATTTATAATTATGACATTTAAATATATTCGTGCAAACGCATGGGTACGTATACTAGTAAGATAAATAAGATCATTGGCCATTGAGAGGTTTCACATCAACTTTTTATCATCTAGCTTTATATATATATATATATTTATTTGTGGACAAGTTCAACACTAAGCTATAGGAAAACATTAATACATTCTCTCTCTTTTGTAACGAACGGTTCCCGTCGTTATAAAAAAGGCAATGGGAAAAACATTTGGGTCGGAAAACTTTTTCTTAGTAACTTGGAATTTCCCAACCTAATCCAGATTTGGATGAAATCGGAGTCATTAAAGTCTAGGGAAATCTGGTAGAAATTGGTTTATGTAATTATGAATTTGATCACATGAGTAGATAGCTAAGATATTAAGGAACCCATACGACTTTACAGAATTGAATTCGGGCAAGTAGAACTCCGGAAATTAATCTTAGTGTGAAGGGGTAGTTTCTAAGTGTCATTGGTTGAAGGTGTGTTGTGAAATGGGGGTCTTGGAATTATTAAATTTTCTCACTAGTTCCATGCAAGCCGCTGAGGCGGGATTCTTCCCGCCAGGGCGGGTGCCTTCATAGCGGGAAAAATGCGACTTAAAGTCAAAAATAAACCCAAAAATATTTTATTCTGCAATTTTTGAAATTGAGAGCTAAGGAACAAACCCAAGGGTTTTCTTGACAGTTTTCCACTATTCTTGAGGCTAAATGTAAGATTTTCACTCCCGAATCCATTTTTTGATTCGTAGAACATAATCTGGCAGGTAATTATCGATGGGGGAGGGTTTTTTATGTGGAAATTATGGTGAGAAAATCCCCAATCTGGGTATGGGGATCAAGGGTTTGATCTAGGGTTGATAATGTTGACTTTATTTTGAGTAATTAAGTCTTGTTTATTGATCCTAGCACTATATTGATTGTTTGTAGACCAAGAACAAGCAGAACGAATCCAGAAAGGGAAGAATCAAGTTTCTTAGGGAATTCAACCGTGTTTCGAGGTAGGTGATAGTTGTGATTTCATGTTGTGTGATGTATGTTCGTTCTTGCTTCATTATGATATGTGTATGTACGTGAATGTCGCATTATTGATCACACTAGATGTAAATGAGATAGATGAATAATGAATACCATGAATCATGTCTTGAGTTTATGATTATGGGAATATACTTGTGATTGTTATTGTGATTGTGGTGTTGAATGGAACGGGTGTTGCGTTTCGACACATTAACATGGATTGGGTGCCACGTTCCGGCATAAATATGGGATCGGTTGCCATATTCCAGCATAAACATTGGATCGGGTACCACATTTCGGTATGGTAACATTTTGGGTTTGGGTTCAATGATAAGACCATTGACTTGGCATAACTGTATATCTTAAGAAATGTGAAATTGTACGTTGCCGTAAATGATGTTGATATTGTATATGTTCGGTACATGCATGTTATTATTATGTTGTAATGAATTATGTATGTAGCACTTAGTGGGATAGCCGTGTGATCCTACCAGTACATTATGGTTGTGTACTAATACTGCATTTGCTCTTTCTTTGTTGAGTACAGAGCATCTTTAGGCAGCTATTAACAGATCTCCCTTAAAAGATCAGTGATCATTCGAATTAAAGGGTGAGCCAGTTCTTCCGGGCTGCCATGAGTTTTGTTTCTGTTTATGTCCACAATTTGGACTTAGACTAGTTCTTTAGTTAGTTTTATGTTAGTTTGGGGTTGTACCCCTTTTTGTCAAGACTTATGGTTGATCTTTAGATGTTTTGGTAAATTGACTTTTAGGTTCTTAGCGTATTTTCCACATTTTGTTTAGTAGTTAGAATATTGGTTTGGAGTTATAGGAACTCCCGCTTTGTTTCCTTAGCATTTAACTTGCTTCTGCAACTTTAATGCCTTTGTATTTTGATTAAGTTTGTTAGCTAATTAATATAAATGGTTCTCCCACCGGATGATGTGTGGGTGCAAATCACGATGGTCGGGGTCGTGACAAAGTTGGTATCAGAGCATAAGTTCGTTTATATCGATGTTCCAAAACGAGTCTAGTAGAGTCCTGCGGAATGCTACGGAGACATATGTACTTTTCTTCGAGAGGCTATAGGACTTTAGGAAATCTCCCTTTTTTCTCTTATCTTCTTTTGTGCTTTAACTTGATTTCAATTGGTATCTGTCGATTCAAAATGGATTCTAACCTCATTCACTCTTTTGTCCACAGATGGTTAGCACTATATTCAACGGCGTAAGGCTCGTAGCTCCCGTCAATGCTCTAGCTGAGGAACCTACAGCGAAAGGTCGCAATCAAGGCAGGGGTAGAAGAAAAGGTAGGGGTAGAGGCCGAAGAAAAGTGACGCCTACTAGGGATGGAGTATCGGTTGAAAATGCTCCCAGAAATGAGGCCCCTCCTGCACAGCACGAAGAGGTAGAGGAGAATATCGAGGTTGAGAATGAGGAGAATGTAGGACAAGAGGAAGAGGTGCAGGCTGAGATAATATGCTTCCCTCCCAAAGACCCAGTGTTAGCTTAGTAGATCATATCATTCTTGAAAGGGTTGTTTGGTCCTGGAGTGCTTCCTTCTGTTCAAGCAACTCCAGCTTCCGCCTATCCTCCTATTGCAATCACCTTCCCTAAGGAGGGTGGAAGTGGAGGTAATGACGCTTTCTGCGGCCCTTTGTTGGGTCCTTTTATGACTGGTAATGAGCATGAAATGTTGACTAAGTTCTTAAAGTTGAAACCGCATGTGTTCCACAGTTCCGAGAGAGGGGATGCATATGAGTTCATCCTAGATTTATATGAGAGGCTGCATAAGTTGGGAATTGTCCATCAGCATGGGGTTGAGTCACACTACCCGTCCTATTTCCATCCCTCCATATAGCATGGCTCCAGTAGAATTAAGAGAGCTTAAGGCTCAAATCCAAGAGCTTCTTGATAAAGGATTAATTCTTCCTAGTCTTGCCCGTGGGTTGCTCCAGTTTTGTTTGTTAAGAAAAAAGATGGTAGTATGAGGATGTGTATAGATTACTGGAAATTGAATAGGGTGACCATTCGAAACAAGTACCCATTGCCTCGAATATATGATCTTTTTGACTAATTGCAAGGTGCATCAGTGTTCTCTAAGATTGATCTAA
Organism: Solanum gracilifrons; assembly: GCA_029582605.1. Taxonomy (NCBI): domain Eukaryota; kingdom Viridiplantae; phylum Streptophyta; class Magnoliopsida; order Solanales; family Solanaceae; genus Solanum; species Solanum gracilifrons. The sequence goes on from JAJOOH010000808.1 coordinate 33,863, forward strand.
GGTCTGGTTACCATCAGTTGAAAATTAGGCCTGAGGATGTGCCCAAGATGGCGTTTAGAACCCGCTATGGGCAGTATGAGTTTCTACTTATGTCGTTTGGGTTGACCAATCTGCTTGCAGCTTTTATGATGTTTAATGAATGGTGTGTTCAAGCCATTTCTTGATTCATTCGTCATAGTCTTTATTATGATATTTTGTTCTATTCGAAAAGTGAGGAAGAGCATGCCGACCATCTTCATAGTACTCTGGGTGTTCTTGGGAAACAAAGGTTGTATGCTAAATTTTCTAAATGTTAATTTTGGTTGACTTCGGTTGCATTTTTGGGGCATAAAGTTTCAAAAGAAGGGGTAATAGTAGATCCCCAAAAGATTAAGGTGGTTAAGAATTGGGTTCGACCTAGCTCTGTGATGGAAGTTACGAGTTTTGTGGGGCTCGCTAGCTACTATCGTCGATTTGTGAAAAACTTTGTTTCTATCGCCACTCACTTGACAAATTTGATCAAAAAGGCAGTACCCTTTGTAGACACGTAATTTTTTACCGAACATAAGATTTTATACTATTTTTTATTCCTTAAATGTTTCTTTTATGTCTAAGTTAGATATTTTAAATTTGTCTTAATTTAGTGAGTTTATTATATAAGATTTGAAAATAACAAAAAACGATATGTTTTATTTTTATTTTAGTTTAATAAATAAATAAATAAATAAAGTAGTATTTGTTATTTATAATTTATTATTAGCTACTCAATTTTTGTTAGTTTAAAAAATAACTAAATAATATTATATTATATTATATTGTATTATATTATATTATGTTATGTTATATTATATTATATTATTTTAAAAAAAAATAATTTACCCCACTACCCATATTTACCCCTTAATCTTCTACCCACATTTCACACTCCACACACCACACACACGTACCACACTACTCGCTCACCGCCACTTCACCATCAACCCATCAACAACACTACACCACTACACTGCTACACTACTATATTAAT
>JAJOOH010000810.1:0-31377 GCA_029582605.1 Solanum gracilifrons
TATATATATATATATATATATAAGCAATGATAAGAGATAAGAATGATACCAAACTGAGAATACTGAACATGAAGTAACTGAATGCAATGACCAAGTTTATAACATGCTGAGACTGAATACTGAATTGTGACTGATAACTTGGTCAATGCAATAGAATCTGGCTGTATGGGAGCTACTAATAACCGACCTAAAACCACACGAGCTAAATGTGTAGTCCGATGTATACGCCCCATCAAGAGAACCCAATAAACCCTGCCAGAGGTATAGAGGCATGACTTGCGTGATTACTAAAATGATGCCCACATAGGGGACTTACAACCTACGAGGCACGTAGTTTTGGGACTTGAGGGTTGCTGACCCTAGTCCACTCGGTATTAAGCTTTCTCCCAATTGATTATGATTGAATTTCTGTAATACTGGATAGCTTAAAACTGACATGCTAACTGAAAATGCAATATTAATATGCTGATAATGAAACATTCAAATATGAGGCATATATATCTGTAATATCTGACCTAGCATGTGTAATTCATGAACTAAAGAACTACATAGCTAGGGTTATGAATTTATGAAAGAATCTACACAAAACGCTACTAAAATCATGATAATCTTATTTGGATCATTCTAACAGCTAAAACCCAACAATTTCTAACACTCAAGAAACCCTAGGTCTAGATAATATTAAGGGATTCAAGATTCTGACTGAAATCTAGGGACCTAATGGGCGAAAGGAACCCACTAGTGAAATCCCACATACCTGGTGACGAATTCCATGAAGAAATCTTTCGATTCCGTGGCTGGAACTGATGAAAACTCGTTGCGTTCTTGAACTAGGGATTGGTCGACTTCCTCCTCTGTTTTGCTCTAAGTTTGATGAATTTTTGGTGAATAATTGATTAGGGTAAGTTCTAATTAGTTTACTAGGCTAAAACTAACCAAAACCATGTAGTTTAGGGGTCCAACGCATGAGGAAAAGACCAAACGACCTCTGACTTAAAGTCTGTTGAAGCTACCGACAGGCCTCACCGATGGACCGTTGATCGACTGACGGCCCGTCCTGTCAGTCCGTCGATCAACATTAGAGAGTGGGTTCTGGGGGTCTGACCTACGACCCTGGACCACGAACTGTGGACTGACCTACGGTCAGTAGGTCCTTGCGTAGGTCTGGACTTAGAAAGATTGTCTGGGGTTCTCGGATCGAAAGTTGGGGTTGACCCATAGCCCTGGACAATGGACTGTGGCCTGACCTATGGTTCGTAGGTCTCGGCGTGGGTGGACCCTTACCTGGATTTTTGGACTGCTTTTGGGGAGGGATGCAACTGGCCATCCACGAACCACTAGAATAGGTGGCAACCGTGGGTTGCACCTATAACTTCTGGAAAAAAAATTGCACTTTGGTAGTTTTAGTATACGGGGTGTTACATTATCTCCCCCTTGAGAACATTCATCCTCGAATGAAGACTAAAGTAGCTGAATAGGGAGGGAAAGAGCTGTAAATCCTACCACTAATTACTAGAAACTGATTTTTGACTGAACTAAGTTCTAAGAACATGCAAATATGCTAAAAGTGAAAGAACAACTGAAGGAACAAGATACTAAGACTAAATCTACGAATGAATGACTGAAAAACTGAAGAGGAACTATTACCTTGCACTGGAATGGAATCGGAAGATGAGGATACTTGGCCTTCATGGCTGCCAAGTAGCTCCCTCTACGGACTGACTACTCCACAAAACCTTTACTGAAGCGACTTCTTTGTTTCTCAACCTTCGAACTTGACGATCAAGAATCTCAACTGGCATATCCTCATAAGTGAGACTATCTTTCACAGCCACACTTTCTAAAGGTACTATAGATGCTGGATCACCCAAACACTTCTTCAACAACGAAATGTGAATGACCGGATGCACTGCTGCTAGTTCTACTGGTAACTCTAACCCATAAGCCATTTTACCCACTCTTTTCAAGATCTTGTAAGGGCCTAAATATCTAGGACTGAGCTTCCCTTTCTTGCCAAATCTCATCACTCCTTCATATGTGACACTTTCAGGAAAACCCAATCATCAATTTGGAACTCCAAGTCCCTTCTCCTTACATCTGCATAGGATTTATGGCAACTCTGGGTTGTCTTAAGTCTATCTCTAATGAGCTGAAATTTTTCCATGGCATTATGAACCGAATCTGACCCTATCAAGGCTTCTTCACCTATTTCAAACCAACCAACAGAAGATCTATATCTACGCCCATACAATGCCTCATAAGGTGTCATCTGAATACTGGAGTGGTAGCTATTATTGTAGGCGAACTCTATAAAAGGAAGATGATCATCCCAACTACCCTTGAAATCGATCACGTAAGATCTCAACATGTCCTCTAAGGTTTGAATGGTACGCTCTGCCTGACCATCCCTCTGTGGATGAAATGTTATGCTAAGATTAACCTGAGTACCAAGACCTTTCTGAAATGACTTCCAGAAATGAGAAGTAAAATGAGGACCTCTATCTGAAATGATAGACAAAGGAAACCCATGCAACCTGACTATCTCATTAATGTAAAGCTTGGCGTAGTCCTCCACCGAATATGTAGTCTTAATTGCCAAAAAGCGCGCAGACTTAGTAACTCTGTGAACTATCACCCAAATGGAGTCACGTTGTCTGCGAGTACGAGGTAAATGTGTAATAAAGTCCATGTTGATAACTTCCCACTTACAAGTAGGAATGTTGATCTTTTGAGTCATACCTCCTGGTTTCTGATGTTCTACCTTCACTTGCTGGCAATTAGGGCACTTAGCCATAAAATCCGCTATATCCCTTTTCATACCATTCCACCAAAAGACTTCTCGCAGATCACAGTACATCTTAGTGGCGCCTAGATGAATAGAATATCTGGAATTATGGGCTTCTGCTAGAAACTGTTGTCTCAACTCACCCACCTTAGGAACACATAATAAATCCTGATAGCGAAGAACACCATCTCCCCCTTGGGAGAAAACCTCAATTCTTTGCTAATGGACTGCACCCTTTAGTTGAAGCAATATCAGATCATTGTCTTGCTTTTCCTTAACCTCCGCTACCAATGAAGAATCGACCTATTCTGAACTGTTACACCACCATCTGATATGCTCATAAGACGAACTCCTAAGCGAGAAAGTTTGTGAACATTCTTTGGTAGTTCCTTTCTTTCTTTCTCAACATGTGCTACACTACCCATAGATAGTCTACTAAGAGCATCTGCTACTACATTGGCCTTACCAGGATGGTAATGCACACTCATATCGTAATCCTTGAGGAACTCAAGCCATCTCCTCTGGCGAAGATTCAACTCTTTCTGGGTGAACACCTACCGAAGGCTCTTATGGTCTGTGAACACATCTACGTGAACACCATACAAGTAATGTCTCCAAATCTTAAGTGTAAACACCACTGTTGCAAACTCGAGGTCATGAGTTGGATAGTTCTTCTCATGCACCTTAAGTTGTCAAGAAGCATAAGTTATAACCTTACCTCACTACATCAACACACAACTTCGGCCGACCCTGGATGCATCACAATAGATAACATAATCGTATGAACCCTCTGGTAGAGTTAAAACGGGAGATGTCGCCAACCTAGTTTTCAGTTTTGCAAAGCTCTTCTCATAATCTGACCACTAAAACTTTAACATTTTTCTGAGTTAACTTAGTCAATAGGGAAGCTATGGATGAAAATCCTTCCACGAACCTTCTGTAATAGTCAGCTAAACCCAAGAAACTTCTGATATTTGTAGGAGATGTAGGCCTGGATTGTTTCGCTGCTTCTATTTTCTGGGAATCCACTCGGATCCCTTCGCTAGATGTAAAGCGACCAAGGAAAGCAATAGATTGCAACCAAAACTCACATTTGCTAAACTTAGCGAATAACTAGAGATCTTTGAGAGTTTACAAAGCAACCTTCAAATGATTCACATGTTTTTCCTAATTCTTAAAGTAAATGAGGATATCATTAAGAAAGAGATAACGAATAAGTCCAAATACTGCTTGAACACTCTGTTAATCAAATCCATTAAAGTTGCATGAGCATTGGTTAGTACAAATGACTTAACTACAAATTCATAATGAACTATTTTTGGAATGTCACTATCTCTGACTCTGAGTTGATGCTAACCGGATCTGAGATCTATCTTTGAGAAATGACTGGCACCTTGAAGTTGGTCAAACAAGTCATCAATCCTGGGGATGGGACACTTATTCTTAATTGTGACTTTGTTCAACTGCCTATAGTCAATGCACATTCTGAGAGAACCATCTTTCTTTTTCACGAACAACACTAGTGCACCTCATAGGGAAATATTGGGTCTGATGAAGCCCTTATCTAGAAGTTCTTTCAACTGCTCCTTTAATTCCTTAAGCTGAGCTGGAGTCATTCTGTAAGGATGAGTAGAAATAGGCTGGGTATTTGGAAGGAGATCAATTCCAAAGTCGATTTCCCTTTCGGGAGGAACACCGAGAAAATCTTGTGGAAACACTTCTGGGAACTCATTAACTACAGAAACTGACTCAAAAGTTGGGGTTTCGGAGCTTGAATCCTTAACCCAAAATAGATGATAGAGATAACCCTTAGAGATCATCTTTTTGGCCTTAAGGTAAGAAATGAATCGACCCATAGACGCTATGATACAACCCTTCCATTCTAAGATTGGTTCGTGTGGAAACTGAAAATGAACAATCCTAGTTCTACAATCGATTGAGGCATAATAGGTTTGTAACCAATCCATGCCTAGAATGATATCGAAGTCTACCATTTCTAACTCTACAAGATCTGCTGAGGTGACTTTCTGGGAGACTGTGACTGGGCAATTTATGTATACCTATCTTGCTATAACTGGGTCACCGACTGGAGTAGAGACTGAGAAGGGTTCTGAGAGAGTTTATGGACTAACATTGAAGTTGACTGCTATATAGGGAGTTACAAAAGACAAAGTAGCCATATTGTCTTTCCACTGAGTGTACCATATGTGAGCCACATCCTTAAGCTGGTAAGATGCCAACTCAACCCTACCATTACCAGTCGCTTGTATCACTCCAAAGATTTTCTTAACCTCATCAATGAAGTTTTGTAGGTCCTCACTAACTTTTGACCCTAAAAACTCGGGCGGATTCATCCTAGCAAAATCTCAAACCCTAGCTGCCACTGATCCACCATTTCTATTAGTAAAAACTGGAACCTACTAATTGTTCTGGTTGGTCATACTCTAAGCCAAAAGCTGAATCGCATTCCGAAACTCTGCATTCGAAACCTCATGGTCTGGGACTAGAGGAACTACGTTAGCATTGCGTGCATTAGCATTCCTTGTGTAAGCTATACGAGGAGGCATGATCTTAAGCGCATAACGATGGATTAAAATGAGAGATAATACCAACACACGATAAGAATATCAAGAAAGTAAAGTATTTCCTAACACACTTCGTAGCCTTCTTTTCATTAGATGTGGTGCACTTCACACCTATGAAAAAGACTCTACTTAGTGCGGCTTTTCAGACATCCTAGGACACTTAAACCTAAAGCTCTGATACCAAGTTTGTCATGCCCCGAAGCTACCTCAGAATGCAGACACGGGACCTAGGATCACGAGTGACCCCAAGCTAACCCTGCTGGCATATCATAAGCATACTAAAGTAAAGAAATACTCTACAGAAGCTAAATCATCATGTAAACTGAAATGACGGGGAATACCCATAAACTATCTGAATAAATGAAAACTGAGAGTTTAACAACAATTGAAATGTCAAACTCAAACGCTAAAACTGAAACTAACTATGTCTAAATATATCCTCTAACTGACTAGAAATGTCGGGACATGCCCCAATTAGCTCTAGCAAATACTGAAAACTAAAGACTAAACGCAAAGGAAGATAATCATGTCAATCGTTCTCGAAGAATAAAGACTCACCACTGATGCTGCTGAACTGAAGATCGGGAATCGATCTATGCGTGATCTGGAAGCTGAGAACCTAAACTTACATCATGAGAAGATGTAGCGTAGAGTATACGTCACTACTTGAAATGTACTGAGCATGAAGGATAGAGTAAAGCTAAACAATAATCATAACTGAACCAAAGCATACATATATAATCAATGATAAAAGATAAGCATGATACTAAACTGAGAATACTGAACATGAAGTAACTCAATGCAATGACCAAGTTAATAACATGCTAAGACTGAATACTGAACTGTGACTGATAACGTGGTCAATGCAATATAATCTGAATGTAAGGGAGCTACTAATAACCAACCTAAAACCACATGAGCTAAATGTGGAGTTCGATGTATACGTCCCATCGAGAGGACCCAATATACCCTGCCAGAGGTATAGAGGCATGACTGGCGTGATCACTAAAATGATGCCCACAGAAGGGACTTACAACCTACGGGGCACATAGTTCTCGGACTTGAGGGTGATTGACCCTAGTCCACTCGGTATTAATCTTTTCCCAATTGATTATGTAATTAACAATTTATGACTAAATTTCTGTAATACTGGATAGCTCAAAACTGACATGCTAACTTAAAATGCAACATTAATATGCCGATAATGAAACATTCAAATCTGAGGCATGTATATCTGAAATATCTAACCTAGCATTTGTAATTCATGAACTAAAGAACTACATAGATAGGGTTCTGAATTTATGAGAGAATCTACACAAAATGATACTAAAATCATGATAATCTGATTTGGATCATTCTAACAGTTAAAACCCAACAATTTCTAACATTCAAAAACCCTAGGTTTAGATAATATTAAGGGAATCAAGATTCTGAGTGAAATCTAGGGACCTAATGGGTGAAAGGAACCCACTAGTGAAATCCCACATACTTGGTGACGAATTCTACAGAGAAATCTTTTGATTTCGTGGCTGGAACTGATGAAAACTCGTTGCGTTCTCGAACTAGAGCTTGGTTGACTTCCTCCTCTGTTTTGCTCTAAGTTTGATGAATTTTTGGTGAATAATTGATTAGGGTAAGTTCTAATTAGTTTACTAGGCTAAAAATGACCAAAACCACGTAGTATAGGGGTTAAATGACATAGTTTACGAGTCCAACACTTGAGGGAAAGACCAAACAACCCCTGACTTAAAGTCTGTGAAAGCCACCGACAGGCTTGACCGATGGACCGTCGATCGATTGACGGCCCGTCCTGTCAGTCCATCGATCGGCGTCAGAGAGGGAGTTCTGGAGGGTCTGACCTATGGCCCTGGACCATAGACCGTGGTCTGACCTACGGTTCGTAGGTCCTGGCGTAGGTCTGGACTTAGAAAGATTTTCTGGGGGATCTTGGACTAAAAGCTAGGGGTTGACTAATTTGACGTTACAAGCACACCTCATCCAATTATAGGTGTTCAACGATTGTAAATCAGTATAAAACCCAACTAAATGAGTTGGGGTTGAATCCCACGGGGAACAGTACGTGTTGAAGAGACAATTGGGAAGTATGACCATGATCAAATCAGTCATAGGAATAAATATTATCAAATAAAGAAATCATTAATTAAAGGGGTGACACGAATATCAAATGGGGGTTTTGGTTTAAATTTTCAACTACAAACAGTGGCAAACAATACGAAATAACAATAATGAGACGGGTTCTTGGGACTTTATTCGATTATAGGCTAATATAGACAAATGGGTAATTGCAACTATTAGAAAATCGCTAGATATTAGTGAGTAAGCTAGGCTATAGTGGAGGTATACTTTCTCCCGAACATCAATAATCATGCAAAATAAGAACAGCCCACACCTTAGTCCATTCACTCTCTCGAGCTGAATGTGTGGGATTGAGTTTAGGATTCACTCTCTCGAGCTGAACCTAGGTCAACCCAATACCCACAAACCATCAATCAAAAACCTTAGTTCTAAAACCTCTCTTGAGAGTAAGCCAAGAACACAAAGTAGAACTGCATTTGCAACTATAATTCTTAAATTAAACCACAATTAATGATAAAACTCACTTCTAAATAGCATTTAAAGTAATAATTAGCAATATCCATAAATTAAATCAACCCATAATCACACCCCAAGAATTGGGGTTTTAGGTAGACATCACAAAAAGGTAAAAACCATTACCAAATTGGTTATTCATCAACTGGGTAAGAGTAGATTCGTCCTTACAATGCTTCAATTCGAAAAATCTCAAAGACCCACTTCCAATTTCTCAAAAGTGAAAAACTTCAATTCTTCAAAACATAGGAAAAACTAGAGAAAACTTGTCTTCAGAGCTCAAAACTTAATAAAACTAAAAATATATGACCTAAGATCCTAAATTAAATGTTCAAAAATGTATTTATAGTTGCCAAAAATGTGCTGCGAAGAGTCACTTGTCGAAGTAAGTTGGGCTCGCCGAACCACTCGGTGAGCCGCCCTTTGGTCACTTTCATCGCCCTTCTGCCTTGGCATTCAGCATCCTCAACTTGGTTCTTTCCTTCAGGGCTTGGTACACTGGAACTTTAGGCAGTCAAGTAGCCATTCGGCGGCTCGCCAAGTGGACTTGGCAATCACCAGGCTTGCATTTCTTCATTCTTTCAGCTCGCTTTGTTCCTTTTTGCAAATTAGTGTCCTTGCTTTGTTCCTCAATCCATATACCTGAAAATCAAGGGTTTTACATCAGTTATTGGCACAAAATAAGCATTTGAGGACACTAAATCTATATAAATAAATCCCTAAATGAGTCCAAATCTCTGACTCATCAACACCTCCAACTTAAACTTTTGCTTGTCCTCAAGTAAAACTCAAGTTCAGCAATTCAAAAAGGATGTCTCAAACAGTGCTACAAAAGACTCAATCATGAATGCACATAACAAGACTCAACTTACTCATGCAAGGATCAATTGTGTACTCAAAGGTTCAAGTTGTGACTCACCATTATCACAGATTCTCAAGTTCACAATACTTGCTTCAAATGCAAGTTCAAGCTCAACAAAGGTGCTCAAATGCCCTCACAACAAAGATGATTCCATATTCACACACAATGTTCAATCATTTATAGTTTCAGAATCACATACAACTCTCACACTCACAAAGATGAACACATGCATGACTTCACCTATAAGTTTGCCCTTATTTTCCAGCCAACATTCGTTTCAGCTCACTCAAGATCAAAAATTTCTTTTCAAGGTTTGTAACGGGGCTGAGTGTAAACGTATGATCATTTAGGCTTAGTGGTTGATATCCTTATTGTAACACCCCGACTTTTCCAAAACGTCTAAATTAACTCGTAACTTCGTGGAAAGACAAAGAGGGTGAGTAATAAATTAAAAAGGATGTGGTATGCCATATTTTAAGTGTTCAAAGGTTTTATCTCAAGTTTTGAAGTTAAGTAAGTGGCAAAATAAAAGTTGGCGAAAATTATCATAAGTTCCTTTTTAAAGATTTCTTTGAAATTTGGGTCAAATGTATTGGATGTTTTCTCCCAATATATAAAGCGTTAGAAGGCCTATTACCCATTAAATCGAAGGCCTACGAGTCTAGTTTTCAACGCATAAAACCCCGTATCAAACGGACATCCGAGTAAAAAGTTATGAGGGTTTTACTAGGGATTGTCAGGGTAGAATCCGGGTCGAATCTGGGTCGGGTAAAGAAATATGGTATGTCGGCTATTTAACGTTTTTAGCCATGGAAACAGTTCATTTCAGTTCTAAAACTAGAGAGAAAGCTTAGGAGAGGGTTTCTATGAAGTCCTAGCATAATGAAGGTTAGTTTTGACGATTTCTACCATTAAACATTGCCCCCGTGCCTAGAAACGTAAACCCTACACGTGGCAATTGTTTTTCCCTTCTATTTGCTGCGTTTGGAGTTGGTTTTTGAAGATATAAATTTGTAATTATTGGTGTTTCTTCAAGATTTTAACTTGGTTAACTAAGGTAATCATCTCGGGACTCTTTTATGATTGTTTTAATGAATTTCTATGGACGTTTCGACAAGTTGGGGAAATATGACAAATCTGCCGATATAAGATTAATTATAAACTGTTTTATAGGTGTGTAACAGTTGTGTATATATAGTGTTTGCGAAGCGTAGGACATAAGGAACAACTTTCGTGAAGGAACTACGGTCTTTCGAGCGTTCATTGGAAAGGTATGTTAAGGTTATTCCCTTTATCGACATGTTTCCTTAGATGTAGTTAACGTTTGTGATCTTGTAGATGTATTTGTGAATGGTTGGCTGATTGGGTGGTTATATCCCCTTATTTTAGGGACTCACGATCTGTTAAGAAAGACCCTAAGTTAAGAACGACTTGGAGATTATTCATATATATATTGTTTATAGCTAAATTACTCGCCTTCAGACTAGTTAATTGTTTGTTGTTGCCCTTGGGGCTATTGTGGTTAGCTGTTGAGCTATGAACTGCCTATGGAGGCTATGATGTTGTCTAATAGGACTATATTGTGCCTAGAAGGGCTATGAGTTGCCTACAGGGCTATATTGACGCCTAAGAAGGTTATGTGCTTCCTACAGGGTCATGTTATTGCCTAAGAGGGCTATGAATTGTCTATAAGCTACGTTGATGCCTAAGAGAGCTATGTGCTGCCTACGGGGCTATATTAATGCCTAAGAGGGCTATGTGATTACCTACGGGGCTAGGGGACTACTGGTAGGGGTATATAGGTTGATTGGCACCTTCCGGGCTTATGGGGGCCTGAGTAGGTGGTCTTGTGTGTTGTTTGTACCTGCCGAGCTTATGGGGGCTTGGTTAGGTTGTTGTTTCATTATTTTTGATAATTTTAGATTTAGGAGCAGGTCAGTACACTTATCTTATCCTTGATTTATTTATCAGATTATTCTAGTATATCAGGATACCTCATCATAGACTATTGTCTTTCATACTCTGTACATTATTTTGTGTTGACGCCCCATTGCCTGGGGGCGCTGCATTCATGCATGCAGGTCCTGACAGACGACTGAGTAGACCTCCTCAGTAGCAGGATTGACTTTTATCCGGTTGGCTAGCCCCTTTCCTCCGGAGCTGCCATAGTTGGGAGGTTTGTTACCTTTTGTTGCATATATCTTTATGGGTAGGCTGGGGCCCTGTCCCGCTAATCTTTACTACTCTTAGAGGCTTGCAGACTAGTGTGTGGGGTGTATAGCTATGTTATGGCCATACTGGCCTATGTGGTTGGTTTGCTGAAGCTTGTGAGTTGTTTGATGTATTGTATTGATATATACATGCTTTTAGTTTTGGTATAGATATCATGGTGGCCTCGACGGCCCAATCGGGACTTCTGTGCTTGTTGGCTATTTATTTATATGATCTCCTGGGAGTAGCTATTTTTTTTATAGATCAATTGGCAGGGGCCTTGTCGGCCGATGGCTTAGTTTTAAGCCGAGATATACCTGTTTGATTTCTTGATTGCGTGTGGCTGACATGCGCTAGTAGCAAATGGTTCAGCAGGGTCGGTTCGAGCCTGAGTTTTGGCATTAGGAGCCAGTTGCGCCCCTTGAGTTTGGGGTGTGACAAACTTGGTATCAGAGCAACGTCGTATCCTTGAGAGTCTGCAACCATGTCTAGTAGAGTCTTGTTTATAAATGTGTTGTGCACCATATTCGATAAGCAAGAAGCTACCGGGCATGTTAGAATGGCTATCCTTCTTTTGCTCACCTCGTGCTATAGAGCGGTGTCTTAAGGGTTGAGGTTTCTGGCTTATAATTGAGATTTGTATGCAGATAGAGATGGCTGACACCAGACAGACCACAACTAGCCAGGAACTAGATACAACTGCAGGCGAGGGTACTGGCAAGGTACCACAGGTGGAGGCAGCCCATTGTGATCCCCAGGGGGACACATCTTCTCTGCCCCCTATAGCTTCTTCACAACTTCAGGAGCCTCCGAGGGCTACAGGACCCCCGGCTCCACCAGCAGTATCACCTCTACTTCCTCCTATTCCAGCTGATCATGATTTCAAGAGTGCAGTATATATGCTAGCACAGTTAGTAGCCGTACAACACCAGCCAGTTGTGCCAGATGTTGCCGGACCTTCTGAAGGGCCCAAAAGTTCGAGAGTCCGTGAATTTCTTGCCTTGAATCCTCCACAGTCTACAGGGACAGATCGCAGAGAGGACCCTCATCACTTTGTTGATCAGCTTCATAGAATCTTCAGAGTCATGCATGCCTCAGCTACTGAGTCAGTTGAGTTAGCAGCATTTCGATTGCGTGATGTTGCAGTATTTTGGTACGAAAGCTGGGAGAGATCTATGGGAAAAGATGCATCTCTACCCACTTGGGATAGCTTTGCAGAGGCTTTCATAGATCATTATTTACCTCGGGAGATTAGGGATAGCCGGGTGGACCGGTTTCTAAACCTCCGACAGGGCAGCATTAGTGTCCGAGAGTACGGGTTGAGATTTGATTCATTGGCTAGATATGCACCAGTATTTGTTAATACGATGCATGACAGGGTGCGTAGATTTGTAGGAGGTCTTGACTCAGACTATATCGACGCTTGTTCTACCGCTGCACTAAATGATAATATGGATATCTTGCGAATTCAGGCCTTTGCACAAGGCATAGAGGATCGCCGACATCTACTGTATATGACTGAGAGGGTCGATAGAGAGAGACAGAAGAGGGATAGGCCCACTGGTTCATATGGAGATATTCAGGGTGGTCCCAGACCTCGATATTCTAGTAGGCCACCTAGACCTCCACCACAGCAGTTCTAGGGGAGTAGATTTGATCGTCATGGACAGTCAGGCCCAGGTAAGGGTTCATGAGCATCAGGCTCTCAGCAGTAGAGAGGCTCAGGCTGGGCTAGGACAGCACCACCGTGTTGCGCAACTTGTGGTAAGATGCATTTCGGGAGGTGCAAACAGGGTTCCACAGGTTGTTATTCTTGTGGACAGGAGGGGCATGGGTGGAGAAACTGCCCTACCATAGGTCAGGGTGGTATAAGTCAGTCGACCAGGTCAGCAGTAGGTTCCTCTTCATCAGCACAGTCTACAGGGCGTGGACCCAGACTTCAGCACGTAGAGATAGAAGCGGAGGCAGAGAGGGAGCATCTAGTTCAGGTAGTGGAAAGAATCGTACATATTCATTAACCGGTCGACAGGACTCAGAGTCATCACCAGATGTTGTGACAGGTACATTGATTGTTTGCTCCCATTGCGTTTATGCTTTAATAGATCCTGGATCTACTCTGTCTTATGCTACTCTATTTATTGCGGGGAAGTTATGTATAGTAGCAGAGTCATTAGATAGACCCTTTATTGTATCTACACCAGTTGGTGAGTCTATTGTTGCCAGGAGAGTCTATCGAGGTTGCACGGTAGAAATTATCGACCGTCAGACCTCTGTAGATCTCGTAGAGTTAGCGATGGTCGATTTCGACGTCATTATGGGTATGGATTGGTTAGCGTCTTGTTATGCTAATGTTGAGTGCCGGACAAAGATTGTTAGATTCCATTTCCAGGAGAGGCAGTTTGGGAATGGAAAGGCGATACAACAATGTCGAAAGGTAGGTTTATTTCCTATCTTAAGGCGAGGAGGATGATTACCAAGGGTTGTATATATCATCTTGTTCACGTTCATGATATAGATGCAGAACCACCGACTCTTCAGTCTATTCCTATAGTTAATGAGTTTCTAGATGTATTTCCAGACGAACTCCCTGGTATCCCTCCAGAACGGGAAATTGATTTTGCTATCGATATGCTACCAAGTACACAACCCATATCTATCCCTCCTTATAGAATGGCTCCTGCTGAGCTAAAGGAGTTGAAGGATCAGCTGAAAGACTTGCTGGATAAAGGCTTTATTAGACCTAGTGCTTCACTATGGGGTGCACCAGTGTTGTTCGTAAGGAAGAAAGATGGGTCACTAAGAATGTATATCGATTACCGACAACTGAATAAGGCAACTATAAAGAATAAGTATCCCCTTCCGAGGATAGATGACTTGTTTGATCAGTTACAAGGTGCTAAGTGTTTCTCAAAGATTGATTTAAGATCAGGGTATCACCAGATACGAGTTCGGGAAAAAGACATTCCAAAGACAGCTTTTAGAACTAGATATGGACACTTTGAGTTCTT
Source organism: Solanum gracilifrons (assembly GCA_029582605.1). Classification (NCBI taxonomy): domain Eukaryota; kingdom Viridiplantae; phylum Streptophyta; class Magnoliopsida; order Solanales; family Solanaceae; genus Solanum; species Solanum gracilifrons. The sequence continues at coordinate 14,062 of JAJOOH010000810.1, forward strand.
GGTAATGTCTTTTGGATTAACTAATGCCCCAGCAGTGTTCATGGACCTGATGAATAGTATATTCAGGTCATATCTAGACTTGTTTGTGATTGTATTTATTGATGATATTTTGGTGTATTCACGTTCAAAAGATGAGCATGCAAATCATCTGCGAGCAGTCCTTCAGGTTCTTCGAGATCGAGAACTTTATGCAAAGTTTTCCAAGTGTGAGTTCTAGTTGAACTCTGTAGCTTTCTTAGGCTATATTGTATCAGATGCAGGCATTGCGGTTGATACACAAAAGGTTGAGACCGTAAAAACTTGGCCCAGACCTATGACTTCGACCGAGGTTCGTAGTTTCTTAGGGTTAGCTGGGTACTACAGAAGGTTTCACTTTCAGCACCATTAACGAAGCTGACTAAAAAGGCAACTAAGTTCCAGTGGACTGAGGCTTGCGAGCATAGTTTCCAGGAGCTAAAGGATAGGTTGACATCAGCACCAGTTCTAGCATTGCCAGAGGGTTCAGAAGGTTATGTGGTGTACTGTGATGCTTCTGGTTTTGGGTTGGGATGTGTTCTAATGCAACATGGTAAGGTTATCACATATGCTTCAAGGCAGTTGAGGAAGCATGAGAAGAACTATCCGACCCACGATTTAGAGTTGGCTGCAGTTGTGCATGCATTAAAGATCAGGAGACACTATTTATATGGCGTTCATGTTGACATCTTCACAATCATAAAAGCCTTCAATATATATTTAAATAAAAAGAGTTAAATCTGCGACAACGTCGATGGCTTGAGTTACTGAAAGACTACGATGTGGATATTTTATATCATCCAGGAAAGGAGAATGTGGTAGCCGATGCCCTCAATCGAAAATCTATGGGTAGTTTAACCCACTTAGGTGTTGAGAAATGGGAGCTAGCGCGAGAGCTTCATCAGTTAGCAAGTTTATGAGTCAGATTGTTAGAGGCAGACGATAGTGGGGTCACAATTCAGGATACAGCCGTATCATCTCTAGTTGTAGAAGTAAAATCACAACAACAAGAGGATCCTAGCTTAGAGCAGCTTAGAGCTAAGGCTCAGGATCAACAGTCTTTAGCATTTGATATAGCTGAAGATGGAGTCCTCAAACATAGCGGCCGATTGTGTGTTCTGAATGTTGCAGGGCTTCGACATCGAATTATGGAAGAGGCACATCATTCCCATTATTCTATTCACCCTGGTTCGACGAAGATGTACCATGATATTAAGGAGATCTATTGGTGGCAGGGGATGAAGAAGGACACTGCTGAGTTTGTGGCGCAGTGTCCTAACTGCCAACAGGTGAAGATTGAGCACCAAAAGCCCGCTGGGCTAGTCCAGGAGATCCTTTGTGGAAGTGGGAAGCAATTAATATGAATTTTATTACAAGGTTACCTCGATCGCTTTGCAAGTTTGACTCTATTTGGGTAATTGTTGATATAATAAAATCAGCCCACTTCTTACCAGTCAGGGCTACTTTTTCGGCCGAAGACTATGCAGGGCTCTATATTAGAGAGATTGTTAGGCTACACGGTGTCCCAATATCTATTATCTCTGATAGAGGAGCACAAATTACCGCTAACTTCTAGAGGTCCTTCCAGAAAGGATTAGGGACACAAGTTAATCTTAGTACCGCCTTTCACCCTCAAACAGATGGCCAGGCTGAGCGCACAATTTTGGCACTCGAGGATATGTTACGGGCGTGCGCGCTAGACTTCAACGGAGGTTGGGATGACCACTTGCCTCTTATTGAGTTCGCATACAATAATAGTTATCATTCCAGCATCGGGATGGCACCTTATGAGGGTTTGTATGGGAGAAAATGTAGATCCCCCATTGGATGGTTTGAGGCAGGTGAGTCAGGGTTGATCGGACCCGACTTAGTCTAGCAGACAATAGAGAAAGTTAAGCTCATTTGAGAGAGGTTGCTAACAGCTCAAAGCCGACAGAAGTCATACTCAGATATGCGACGAAGGGAGTTAGAGTTTTGTGTCAATGACTGGGTATTCTTAAAAGTCTCTCCTATGATAGGTGTTATGAGATTTGACAAAAAAGGCAAGCTTAGTCCAAGATTCATTGGGCCATACCGGATCCTTCGAAGGGTAGGACAAGTGGCTTATGAGTTAGAATTGCCTTTGGGACTAGAATCTGTTCATCCAGTTTTCCATGTATCGATGCTACGGAAGTGTGTAGGAGATCATGCTTCTCCCATTAGAGAAAATGGGAACAACCTCACCCGAACCGACTCTTGAGATATGTTCTTAAAGGAGAACGGCCCGCAAACATCAACAAAGTTCCTTATATGCTCATGGGATCCTTATGAGCCAACCCACCAAACAACCCTTTCAATTGCAAGAGCTGCAACATGGTGCTTGTAATGTGGAACACAGCGTTCCCTTTAGCGAAGGCAAGCGAATGGCATCAACTGCACCCACTAGGTTTGGGTCATTTACATTCGGTCTATTGACATCATTGAGGTTTCCGATGTCATCTTTGTGGCCCACTTGGCTACCATTACTTCCCTTGACACTCATTTCCTCTACTTTAAAACAACACAAAAACCAAAACTAAAAGTAAGTAGATTCAACTATGACTAAAAGAACAAAATTCAACTTCACAAAAAGAATCTCAAACAACACCAATCCCCGGCAGCTGCACCATTTTGATTTGACGTTTCAAGCACACCTCATCCAATTCTAGGTGTTCAACGATCGTAAATCAGTATAAAACTCAACTAAATGAGTTGGGGTCGAATCCCACAAGGAGCGGTATGTTCTAGAATCAATTGGGAAGTATGAACATGATCAAATCAGTTATAGGAATAAATATTATCGAATAAAGACATCATTAAATTAAAGAGGTGACACGAATATCAAATGGGGGTTTTGGTTTTAATTTTCAACTACAAACAGTGGCAAACAATACGAAATAACAATAATGAGACGTGTTCTTGGGATGTGATTCGATTATAGGCTAATATAAACAAACGGGTAATCGCAACTATTAGAAAATTGATAGATATTAGTGAGTAAGTTAGGCTATAGTAGAGGTAAACTTTCTCTCAAACAATTTACCCAGAATCAAGTTGATTTCTCTCGAACATCAACAAGAATGCCAAATAAGAACAACCCACACCTTAGTACATTCACTCTCTCGAGCTGAATGTGTGGGATTGGGTTTAGGATTCACTCTCTCGAGCTGAACCTAGGTCAACCCAATACCCACAAACCATCAATCAAAGACCTTAGTTCTAAAACCTCTCTCTCTCGCAAGCCAAGAACACAAAGGTAGAACTGCATTTGCAACTACACTTCTTAAATTAAACCACAATTAATGATTAAACTCACTTCTAAATAGCATTTAAAGTAATAATTAGCAATATCCATAAATTAAATCAGCCCATAATCACATAATCACACCCCAAGAATTAGGGTTTTAGCTTGACATCATAAAAAGGTAAAAACCATTACCAAATTGATTATCCATCAACTGGGTAAGAGTAGATTTGAAGAATCTCAATGACCCACTTCCAATTTCTCAAAAGTGAAAAACTTCAATTCTTCAAAACTTAGGAAAAAAACTAGAGAAAACTTGTCTTCAGAGATCAAAACGTAATAAAACTAAAAATATATGAGCTAAGATCCTAAACTAAATGTTCAAAAATATATTTATAGTCGCCAAAAATGTGCTGCAAAGAGTCACTCGGCGAAGTAAGTCGGGCTCGCCGAACCACTCGACGAGCCGCCCTTTGGTCAATTCCATCACCCTTCTGCCTTGGCATTCAGCATCCTCAAGGTCTATAACTTTGGGCGATCTAACACTGCATCACGGAACCACTCGGCGATCCGCGGACTGCTCCTTTCTCTCGCCAACTTCGTTCTTTCCTTCAGGGCTTGGCACACTGGAACTTTAGGCGGTCAAGTAGCCATTCGACGGCTCGCCAAGTGGACTTGGCGATCACCAGGCTTGCATTTCTTCATTCTTTCAGCTCACTTTGTTTGTTTTTGCAAATTAGTGTCCTTGCTTTGTTCCTCAATCCATATACCTGAAAATCAAGGGTTTTACATCAGTTATTGGCACAAAATAAGCATTTGAGGACACTAAATCTATATAAATAAAGCCCTAAATGAGTCCAAATCTTGGACTCATCACTGACCCACGACCCTGGACTACGGATTGTGGCCTGACCTACGGTCCGTAGGTCCCGACGTGGGTGGACCCCTTAGCTGGATTTCTGGACTACTTATAGGGAGAGCTACAAGTGGCCATCCATGTACCACCAGAATCGACTGTGGGTCACCTTACGGTCTGTGGGTGGAAACCGTGGGTTGCACCTGCAACTTCTGGAAAAAAATCTGCAATTTGGTAGTTCTAGCATACGAGGTGTTACAAATGCGCTCGAATGAGAATTTCTTCAGCGTGGTTAGCTTGAGAATGTCAAGTTTGGTCTAGATTGATCCTTCGTTCGTGTCCTGAGGATTATGAAATTTTCCGAGCCTCTTTGTGATTTTTGACTTAAAATGACAGTTGGGTGTGGGACCCACTTTTTGTCAAGATTACCTCATATGAAAATTTTGACTACACCTTTGAGTCTGGTGTATCGATTTTGGTATGGTTGCATATCTTGTTTGCGTGCATAGGGCTATGAACAAGGTCGGAACACCCCGTCGGAGTTTTTAAGTTTCCGAAAAAATGTTGAAATCTGGTGTATTTATAGCAGAAAAATCAGCATTTTTTAAAAACTTCAAAATACCTTATCTCTCTCATTTCTTGGCCAAATGAGGTGATTCAGAGTGTGAAAACTTTGTTATTATGGTGGCTTTATTGTAAATTGATTGGAAGGTTTCGGGTGCACATCGTTCGAGGTAAAAATTACAATAAACCAGACTGTTGTGGCCATTTTCGAGTTCTTGTTTTTGGCTATTTAAAAATGGTGATATCTTGCTCATTTTAGCTCAGTTTTGGGTGATTTGAAGTCCCACGGGTCGTGAATTATCGAAGCTACATCGTGGAGTGTTTGTAACACCCCAGAAATTTTTTAAGTTAAGACTTGAACCATCATTCATTGTGAGTAGGATTTTACTGAGGAATTAAAATTTCTCAATTGTTAAGTTCACTAGATGTAGCACCTTGAGTTCGAAAAAGAACTAAATTGGAAATAGCAAAATCTGAAATTTTGCAAGTTAAGCTAAGTATGAGTTTTGGGTTGATTTCAAATGACCATTACTCATAGCTCAGGATGATTTAGGTGTGCTACCAGATACCATAGGAAATATCTTTGAATTATCTTTCCAACGCCGCCGAGTTTGCTAAGTTTCGAGGTCGAATGAGTGAGATATGACCTTTTAAAGATAGGTTGTCCAGTTAAGGAAAGTTAACCAAAAATAGAGATGGTATTTTGGTCTTTTCCTTACCCAATCATATTTAATTCATTTTTAGTAATATTTTAGGGTTTAATCCTATTAGGTTCAGTTTTATAATCCTAAAATTAGCCTAGGGTTTTAGTTGAGAGTTCAAGAAGAAGAAAGAGGAGAGGATCAAGCGTTTGTCGAGATCCGTGTGTGTTGTAACGGATTTTCGCCATGGGTTTGATCCCTAAGAGGTACGTAAGCTTCCATAATGTTGGGTTTGTTCACCCATACGCCAATCATATTATTTTTCAGCGAAATTCCATACTTAAAGTTGAAATATTAGAGTTCTTGATGAGTTCTTGATAGGTGTTCTTGAAGTTCATTCTAAATATTGTTATGTTAGGTTTTGGATGATTTCTCGAGATCAAAGTGAGTGTTTTAAGGGATGTATTGAGTAAATTAGAGTGTACTTATGTTAAGTAATTGATTCTAAGTGATTGGGGAAGAAACCGTTCGATTCTAGGCGAGTTAGGGTGAGAAAACGAGCAAAGAAGTTCGTCAGATTTTCTGGGTTAGGGGCCTGGCGCGATGCGCCAGCCAGAGTGCCCCAAACCATCCTCTGAAGTTTAGGGGTTGGCGCCCCGCACCACCCATAGCTCCAGGGTCGCCTGCCCCATCCAGTTTGTCGTCGGTTGCCCTGTTTGAGTTCGTTTAAAGTGCACCTTCACTCCTTTTAGATTCTAACTACTTTAAGCTACTTCTAAACACCTAGAAATTATTCATAACATGATCATAACCTTGAATTCATAATACAACTTCAAGGTAGAGCTAAGAGTCAAGTTTTGAGAATTCATTCGAACATTCTAAGAAAGTTCCTTTGAGCCCTTTTGAGGAGTGTTCTACAACTTCTAGTAATTTGTTTCAAGGCTCGAGTAAGTGAGTAAGAAGATGAGGAAAATGTGTTCATGAGTCTACTTTTTCATCACGAGATCTTTCCTATAATGAACCATTACTCTTGAATTCATAATTCACATTCAAGAGAGAGTTAAGAGTAGAGTTCAAGAAAGCCTTTGAGTTCAATGGTGAATCCTTTGAGATCAACTATCGATTTGAACTAAGTTTTAAGGAAGCAAGTAAGAGAAAGAGAAGAGTCGTATACATGAGTTCCATAATGTTATGTAGATCTATGAGTCAAGTCGTTCATGCCATTAAATTCCGCATGAACTCCAGAAGTTGAGTATCTATGAGAGGAGTAATATCTCCAAGTTCTAAGCCTTTAAGTGTTGAGTTCCTAATACCTTTTGAGAAATATTTTTGAGTCCTTGAGTTGAACATTTCATGCCCATAATCCCGCATGAACAATATAAGTCGAACAGTGTTGAGATGAGTAGTATCATTGAAGTTCTTGAGTTCCAAGTATTGAGTTCTATCTATGAAAATTGAAAACCTTGCATTGAGTCGTTCATGCCCATTATTCGGCATGAATCATATTTTAAGAAGTCTTTTACAAATGTTTAAACTTTGTTTTAAGACTTAAGTTTTGAGTTCAGTAAAGAGTAAAGTTGAAGTTCATTTCTTCAAAAGTATATGTGGACTATGTATTCCCAAAAGAGTTTAAAATGTTTTCACATTTAAATAAGAACAGAAAACTGAGATTTTCAAAAGAGCCTTTGAGCTAGTGTTTCAGTAAAGAGCCTTGGAGCTAGTTTTTCAGTAAAGAGCCTTTGGGCTAGTTTTCAGTTAAAGAGTAAATGCTTTCAAAATAAAGCAAGAGAGGAAATCTTGATTTCCAAGATAGCCTTAGAGCTAAGTTTTTGAGCAATTATCTCAAATCACAGAAAGAGTTTTGTTTTTACAAACATATGAGCTAAGTATATTTTGGGAGTAGTATTGAGCACCGATATGAGGATACGAGTTCAGATAACTCAAGTCTCCATAAACCATGTAGCCATCATGGGTAGTAAATGATCATACTTTTTAGTTAACTCCTTAAGATTCTTTTAGCATAGACTAGTGGATCCACTTAGTAGTTCAAGTTCTATATCGATGGCAAGGTATAAGACGGTCCTTGGCAACGTGAGGTAAACGTTGTACCATCACTTAGTCTCATAGTGATGGTTGTCGGTTAGAGAAACTCCCACATAAGTTATTGTATTTTTATATACACAGTTATTTGTAATTTTACATACATTTCAGAGTTATGTTGTATCCTTGCATTCACACAGAGTTGACATTATGTTTTTAAACAGTTTGTTTCTTTATATTGCACTTGTTTTAAATTGCTTTATATTGAAATGAGTTCAGTCATATTGAGTTGAGTATCCAGAGTTGATTACCCAGAGTCGAATATCATATCTTTGAGTTGAGTATCTTATCTCTGAGTTAAGTATATTATCCTTGAGTACTTCTGAGTTGAGTAGTTTTGAGTATCCTTGAGTATTCCTTGAGTTGAGTAAGTTTGAGAAGAGGTAAGTATGTTTCCTTTTTATCAAGTTTCAAGCTTATGTTTATGCTTTAGAATTCCTCTTACATGCTCGTACATTTTAGATATTGAGCCATTTGGCGTGCATCTTCCTATGATGCAGACACATGTATTCAGAATCATCAACAGGAGATTTGTTGATACATCCGAGAGTTTGAGTTAGCTATGGTGAGCCTCCTTGCTTCCGGAGGATTTCATTTACTTTTCAGTTCAGTCAGGATGTCGTGGGTCTTGTCCCAACTTCCATCGTTATCAGTTAGAGGCTTCATAGATAGTCAGTATAGTTGAGAAGTTTGTATCATTTATTTTATTAAATGTTTTAAAAACTTAAGTGCCTATTTTATGGTGAGTTGAATATATTATTTTATTCAGATTTTTTCAGTGGAGTTAAACCTTTGTATTTCAGTTTCATGAATTTTATTCAATTTTTAAGCTTTGTATGCTTGAATCAGTTTTCCGCTTTGTATGCTTGAATCAGTTTTCCTCTTGTAGTCAGCCAGGATGAGGGTTCGCTTGGGGACCAGCAATGGTTCTCGAGTGCCGGCCACGTCCAGGGTGTAGGCTTGGGTCGTGACAGTGTTCAAGAAGTGTTGGGAACCCTTCATTTTTTGTAAATTATGAGTTTTAGTTGCTGCAAGTTGTTTTTTCTTTTTTAATTTGATTAAAGTGTTTTTTTTTTTTTTGCATGTTAGGTTTTGCTGCGTCTTTTGCCCCAAATTGTGTTCCATTTTGAAACACAAGTTTTGGGTCTTCTGGTGGAGTCAAATCCGGAAAGTACAGTGTGGGTCCTACGATTCCCATTTTGACTGCAAAGTTGACCTGTCTCTATTTGTTGTGATTTTTGTGTCTAAACGATCGTACTAACATTGTGATCCTATATTTGATAGCGTGATAGCATTCAAAGGTCGTTCGGTAAGGAAAAGCTCTAGTAAAGTGATTTGGAGCGCGCATAGTTGGCTTAAAGGTAGGCTACGACTTCCTTTCTATTAGATTGATCTTAATTGTGTAAAAGCATGTGGATTGGAGTGAATTTGGGGTGGGTACCAGTTTCTTAGTTTATTTGATTAAATACATTGTGCTAGGATTGATTGGCCATATTTCAAGTGTAGTACCACGTTAGTCGAGTTAGTAGAATTGTATGCTTATATGCTAAATGTTATTGTATGCTTGTATTATTTGTCCATCGTCAACTGTGAGAATGATGTCCTCAGTCTAGGTTAGGCTAATGTTGTCTTAGACTTATTACCCGTGTGGGCTGGATAGCCTTGACCTTCTGTCGACGTCGTTCCGATGACTTAGCTCCCTGTAGGCTGGAGTAGGAGACTTGAATCTTATAGTTTGAGCTTTAGATTAGGCACTATCACTACTTGTTTCACTTCTATATCTTCTCCCTCTAATTATGCGGTTTTGACACGTTCTCGGAGGTTCGATGCATCACTAGAGGCGTGGAATTGAGATAGTATAGGCTTGGAGCCTTTTCTGTGATTTCCTGGAGTGGACGATGTTCCACGGTGGCTATTGCTGGATTAGATCCTATTTAAGATACCATGACCCCCGGGGTCGTTCTTTCTAACTAGGCTGGGAGCATATCGTTGGTTGGGTGGACTCAGTGATTTCGACGATCACTCTCGGGCCTCTGTTTCTAGCCGGGCAAGGAGTGTGTTGTTGGCTGGGTGTCCCCGGGTCACTCTTTCTAGTTGAGCTGGGAGCTGACTGCATAGTAGGATGACTCGCGATATCTACCTCACCCCCGGGTCCCTCTTTCTAGCTGGGCTGGGAGTGGACTGTCTGGTTAGGTGTCTTCTGGGTCACTCTTTCTAGCTGGGTTAGGAGTGCACTGTTGGCTGGGTGGAGTTTGATGGGTTATCTTGGTTGCTTTGGGCTGGGAGCCCGATTTTATCTGTCTCAGTAGACTTAGTTATTTTGAGTACCTATCGGGCTTATGGGGGTCCATTCAAGTTTTATTTAAACTTGCGCATGAGTGTACCTTCTAGGCTTATGGGTCTAGTTAGCTTTAGTTTAGTTGTACTTAGTTTATTTCTAGTATGCTTGTGTGCTTTCTAGTCATATCCGTTTTGACCATCTATGTCTAGATTCTATCATTTCTTATTGTTTTTACCCTTTTTGCTCAATCGGCCTTTGATGCCTAATGAGTACCTATTATTTAGGTACTCATGCTACAATTTGCATTTATTTTGTGATGTAGGTCCCAGTACCAGTTACCAGTGATGATCAGTTCCAGCCTTCTTTTGCAGCTGTGATTCGGAGACGAGGGTGAACACTTGACGTTTTAGGTTTATCTTGTCTACTTCTTTTGTTTTAGCTAGTCTTGTTGCTTTTTGAGACACACTTTGTTGTGGTCCACGTTTACGACTTGTACTCTTTATTAGACAACTATGTACCAGTGACTTTCAGGTTCAGAGAGGGATTTGTGTATATATTTATTTTGGTTTGCTTCCGCCTTGTTGTCCTTTGTTTAGATTATTGTTTTCGCTAGTTTTTACTCTTACGCTCATTTCTTGATCTTTTGGAATACGAGTTGACTTATCTACTGGTAGGGTATAGTAGGTGTCATCATGACTCGAGAAATTGGATCGTGACAAGTTGGTATTAGAGCCCAGGTTCACTGGTCTCACTTGTATAGAGCTTGCACCTAGTAGAGTCCTACAGATAGACACAATGACGTCCGTGTTTTATCTTTGGGAGGCTATAGGGTGTCTTTAGGAAATTTCTCTATTTTGTATCATATCGTGCATCATGTCTATTATCGGTTCCTTGAAATCTCTCTTTTTTCATTCTTTTTGCAGGATGGCTCATAAGCGTGGTGGTACGACATAGGGCAGGGGTCGACCTCTCATGCCAGCTCGGGCACCAGCACCAGCATTAGCCCAGGAGAGAGACGAGGATCCAAAGCCAGTAGCAGACTCCAGCAACTCATATACCAGCTCCGCCGATAGGGTCGGGGCCAACCCAGCCGTCACCTAGACCAGTTCTGACTCCAGATCTCCAGGCTGCTATTGCATAACTCTTGGGTGTGCTTGGGGGTATGCAGCAGGCACCTGCCCCAGCTACACCAACACCAGTACCACAAGATCAGCCTGCAGTGAGGGAACCTCAGATCTAGGTACCACCTAATGGAGTACAACTCTTGGCTGCAGACAAACCTTTGTCGCCTAGGTTTTCTTCGATTGTGGGTGAGGATGCCCATGAGTTTGGTTGATTAATGAAATAAAGATTTCAAATTTGGAAAATGTAACTGGGGGAGTTCTCTTCTTAACTCAAAGTTTTCAGCTTTGAAGTATCTTTTACTGTGGGTGCTGATTTTGTGTAAGTTAGAGTGTAATTGTTATGTTCCAGATAAAAATGACATGATTTAATTATACCGGTAGAGTTATAGAGATAATGTAAAACAAAGTTCTATGTGAACTGTTTGTTAACTTATTTTTGATTCATTAGCAGCTTTTCAGGAATGTAGTAGTTGTTTTTCAGAATGCTAGCTGAACTAATCTTTGTTGCAGAAGTGAATTTAAAGGATGTAGTGGCACGAACGACTACCATTTTAACAACGAGATAGATACACAGAAAGATAGACACAAAAGAAGATGGGAGTGAACATACCTCTTTTCAGAAATGAGGGATAGTTGTTAATGTTCAGAAACCACCTTCCTTGCTCGATCTATTAGTTTTTGCAGCTCAAATCCTAAATTTTTCACTATAGCTTCATTTTTTAGCTATTGGATTCACTTATTAATACACATTTTCTTTGTATTCTATCTTTGCTCCTTTACACTCATTTTATGTATCTATACCACTAAATCAGCTATTATTGTATCCATTATTACTATTGGACTTGTGCTGGCACGGGCACTACGTGTCTAGTCATCTTACTAAAGGCTAATGAATATGAAGAAGTAAGCCAATAATTTATTTTATTTAGGATTGTTAAATTACCGGGATCTATATTTATATCTATTGTCTACATAATTGCAGGCAATGGAGAAGTGGTGTCACTTTTCTTAGGCTAAAATTTATATTTAATTTTTAAAGATTTTTTTGCCTTTTTCTTTTATACTTCTCTTAACAATTTTTGTTGGAAAAAATAAATACTCTATCAAAAAGTCCATAATGGTTTACATTCATTGCTAAAAAAATATAAAGTAATTTTAATTTACACTAATATTCATAACTCTCATGTCTTATTCATAGCCTTCAAAGTTTAACATCAAATATAGAGAGGAATTTTCTTTTATTCGACATTAATTATTTTAATCACTTTTTTAAAATTTTTTTATGATTATGCGAAGCACGGACAAGTCTACTAATACTCAAATTAAAATTATTGATCTCTAATTATGTGCAAATGATAGTCATTTTTTAAATTTTCACCAAATTTACAAATTTGACAAATATATTCTCTTGATGAAATTTTATTTTATTTTTCATTTAAAAAATAAAAAAAATACAGACAAATATAAAATGAGTAATGAATTTTGATACCCTAACCCGCCGGAAAACTCCGAACAAAACCCCCCAACTCCCAAAACTCCGGTAGCAGCCAGCATATAGCAAAATCAAGGCAATAGCTTAATAGTTAGAAAAAATGGCTTCGTCCGCCGGTCTCCGAGAATTGCAGCGTGACCTAGACAACAAAGCCAACGATCTTAGCAAACTTCAAAAAGGCAAAAATCTTCCTTCCTTTCTTCTCTTGACTTGATCCTATTTGTTGTATTTATAATTTTATTTTGTTATCTACTGTCAGATATATCAAAGAATCATCAAATCAGAAAGAAGTATACTATTCAACTTGGTGAAAACGAGCTTGTTCTCAAGGTATGAAACTTATATTATTTTTTCAATACTTGAGATACATTATATTGAGTTGGTTATCTAATGTAGGAATTGGATCTGTTGAATGAAGATGCCAACGTTTACAAGTTGATAGGACCAGTGCTTGTGAAGCAGGATATGGCAGAGGCTAATGCCAATGTCAAAAAGCGAATTGAATACATTTCAGCTGAACTGTATGTTATTTATTTTTATTTAAGCTTTTTTTAGTTATGTTCTAGTAGTTTCCTCTTGTTTGTGCAGAGTACATAATAAGGTTGTTGTTCGTTGGAATTAATAGGTTACTTTGAGATACTCAAGTAGAAGAATGGAAAAGGGCCTATGGAAAATCCTTTTATTGAAGTTAAACGATTTATCGATAATACTAACTTATAACCCTCATTGGTTTGGTCCTGATAGCTTGAAGAAATATGCTGCTTATTTATCTAAATCGTTGTGCTTTAGTTAATAGTCGTCTATGTTGGTTTTATCTGCTGTTATATTGTTGGAGCCTACTGCTGAACAAAGGTCCAGTAAGGAAACAGCAGCAATGGAGTTTGTTAAGCAGATGTGAAACATGACTGGTACTTGCTCTAGTTTGCATATCATATCAGATCTTTTAATTTTGGAAGTGGAAGAACAATTTTTTTTTAAAAAATAGGATAAAAGTAACCCACATTTCAATAACATACCCGGTGCAATTCCACAAGTGGGGTATGGAGAGGGTAGTGCACACATAGAGCTAGGCCTTGGTTGTTTTCGATAGGACTTGTACCAGGGCACACATGAGAGTTTAGTGTACAGATTTCAGAAAGCAAAGAATAAACTGACTTGTAAACTCACTTTTCTGATAAAAGGCATGAGCTGAACATGGCTGTTTTTTGTTTGTTTTTCCAGGACTGATTTTGTAGATTGTGAATTTGCTTGTGTATATTCTTGTAACTAGTAACATGTATATAAATTTAAAGTTGCACCATAACAGTGCTATCAGTAATTACAAAATCCAACCAAACTTAGGACTATTGCTTCACAAGGATCCTTTCATAACAACTAGTGTTTCAGGCTCCTCAGCATAGCTTCTTTACACCAAAAGTAAAGCAAAAGAGTACAATTCATCTTGACTTTTTGCACATAATTGTATTTGTCTTCAAAACTGTACAGTGCTATCAGTAATTTGCTTTGTGTATTTAGTAAATTTAATTTAGATTTAAGCAGAAGATGGTAGTCGGTATTTTATAAAACATCTGACTTTTCTTTGGCTTCACTAGTTCATGTTACCGTACTTTTATCATATAACATATGCTCTCTTCTGTCATTCAACAGAAAGCGATTAGATAGTACTCTTCAAGACTTGGAAGACAAGCAGAACAGCAAAAAGGAAACGGTTGGTTTACTTCTCAACTTATGTATTTTCTTATTTTTCACATTATTCCCAGAGTAATTTTAATGTGACTACTAATTTGGTGTTTCAACAAATATAACGAAACTGTGGTGATGATGAAATTTATCGCGATAGATGCTATTCGTTGTATGAGCACATCTGTCAGGTTGTTGGCAGCTGGACCTTTATGTGGGTAACTAATCAAAGTAGTGTTTTCTAAAAGTACCTTGGATTTAGCAGGAAAAATGAAGAAACGTGATTAGAAATGACATTTGTGTACAGGGATTTTTTCCCTTGGAGAGCATACATTCAAATAACGTTTTTTAGATTTTCAGTTCATTTAACTTGTCAAACTCTTCTATCATTCTCCTTTCCCCAAAGCCAACGGGGAAAAATAGACACTGTATGTTAGGACAGATTCAGGTGGTCTCAGTCTATTTGGCTTTCTTTTTAGTTTTTCTTTCAAGCAGCCATTGAATCTATTCCACCGTATTATCCTTCCCCCTTGTTTATTTTAACTGTTGGTATGCAGCAATTTAAGACCTGTTAATACATGTTTGGCCCACCAATGAATTCCATTTACTTGATATCAATTTTTTCTGTCCTTGGCCTCTATTATATCATCATCGGAAAAGGGCCTAAAATACCCCTCAACTATGCGAATTGGTACAAAATTACCCCTCTTCTACCTTTCGGGCCTAAAATGCCCTAAACATCAACCTTTTGGCTCTATTTTGTCCCTCATCTTTAACAACTTAAATAATAACCTCAATTAGCAAATTCATTTATGACGTGTCGCTATCCTATTGGCTACCCTAATAATTAATTAAACTAATTAAAAAAATCAAATACCCACCCAAAAGCCCCACCCGTAACCCATCTTTTAACCCAATATTCTAACCCAAATTCAACACTGTCACCAGATCTTGTAGATAAATAAATCTTCAGACTCAACTCACCATATGAGAAAAAAAAAGACTCCTTTTATCAAGTGTATAAATCTGCGCCACTTCTTCCCCTTCTTTAGCAATGCTTGACCCAGAAATTCGAGGTCGAGAAAATTTCTGCTTGTATTCGACCTGTTTTCGTTGAAAACATTCACTTCAATCGTGTGATAAAGAAGATCATCAACATCGTTCACATGATACACAAGTTTTTCATTCCATACAGGGTTTAAATCTCTCATTTTTACTTGTGTTCTTTGTCTCTGATTCTCAAACTCAATTTCTGCAAATGGTAATGAAGAACCTTCACCATCTTTTGGCATCAAGTTATGTGCTGCCATCACTTCTACAACCAATTTTTCTTTACCATTATTCATGGTTATGATAAAGGAAAAAAAAACAGAGAGAAAAGAGACGGATAGGAAAACAGAGGAATAAGATTATACAGTCTGACTGTTACCTTTGTCAAAAAAAAAAAGATTATACAGTTGACAGTTTTGAATTTGGGTTAAAAGATCTGGGTTACGGGTGGGGCTTTTGGGTGGGTATTTGTTTTTTTTAATTAGTTTAATTAATTATTAGGGTAGCCAATAGGATAGCGACACGTCATGAATGAATTTGCTAATTGAGGTTATTATTTAGACTGTTAAAGATGAGGGGCAAAATAGAGCCAAAAGGTTGACGTCAAGGGTATTTTAGGCCTGAAAGGTAGAAGAGGGATAATTTTGTTCCAATTTGCATAGTTGAGGGGTTTGGGCCCTTTTCCGTTTCATCATTATCAGATATAGCCAAAGTGACTGAGTTTTCCAAACCCATAAATACACTTGTAGCTCCGCCCTGAAAACCTCATGCTGTCTTTGAGATCTGATAAAAGATTCTTGCTTTACTTTCTGCTTCAGTGTCCAATTAAACTAAGCAAATAGTACTGGTCATTTCTTGAATTGTGTCTGAAATATTCAATTCTTGTTGTTCATTAGTTCTGTAATAATCAACTCGTTAATGTTAATTGTGATTAATATGTCTGTTTGGCGCCTTAATGAATCATGACAGTTCATGAGTACTGTAGTCTGTAGATATTCAACATACTATTGGACCGCATCGAGGAGGAGAGTATGGGATGGTGGTGGAATTTGGACTTGTTTTATTAGGGAGTAGTAATATACTAGTATGAGGACCACAAACTTGTTAATGTTAATAGTGATCAATTTGTCCGTTTGGCGCCTAAACTAATCATGACAGTTCATTAGTACTATAGTTTTCAGGTGTTCAACATACTATTGGACCGCGTCGAGGAGGAGAGTATGGGGCTGTTGTTGGAAATTGGACTTCTTTTATTAGGGAGTAGTAATATACTAGTATGAGGCCACCAGTGGTTGAATGTTTTTTTGTCTTGTGTTCTCTATTTTATTAGTAATAGATTATATGCTTAGGGGCTGCAACAGTAGAATGACACCTAACTATCAAAGTCAACAGAATGACACCCAAGTGTTTGGCGTAAAATTCGATTAAATAGGTGCAGAACACGTCCAGGTTCAAATTGTAGGAGAAATACAAAATACTATATGAGTTTTTCCTCATCTGCTGAGATCTGTTGCAGAGTTGTCGACTATCTGTGTCTGGAAACAAAATAATCAAGGTGCTCACTACCCTTGCTTAAAAACAAATACATAAGAAAACAGTAGATGTCACCTACATTGCTCGGACTCTTCACTTTTGGTGCCGCACCCGTGTCAACATGACGTGGGTGTGGGTGTGAGATCCGTACCTGATTGGTCAACCGGTTTTGGATACTTTGACCAAATTCAAGGGAGAAATTTTGGACAGATGCAATGATTTATGTAATCAAAACAAAACCTAAGGTGGAATTGAAGAAAATGAAATACCTTGTATATATAAATTTCTATTGCTACTCTTTTTTTCCTTTTACCTCCTTCATAGATTCTCCTCTTGATCCTTATTTTCTCCTCAAGTTATTCACATAATATCTCATAATTTAGGTTTTATAACTGCATTTTTAGTCGAATCCCTGCACTCGTATCCACAATCCACACATGGATCCGTATGCATGAATCTTAAAAGTTAGGTCATAGTGGATCCAACCTCTAGATTTGCACCCGTATCGACACCTGCACCCGACTCTGAGCAACTTATGATGTCACGGGCCTAATTTATAACAACAAAACGAACGTGAATATAAGGGTCATCATGCAAAAAGTTGGTAAGCTTCGATTATAAAACATAGTTGTCCAATTTTCTGAGGTCTCCAACATATCCTTAATGCTGAGAAATACAACATTACCTTTCTCAAAAAAATGATTAAAATTTTGTTGTT
>JAJOOH010000811.1:0-36278 GCA_029582605.1 Solanum gracilifrons
TTTGTATATTATAGATATAGTTTGCATAATTGCGCTTTATAACAAACTTTATGTTTGCTATGGCTATTTCGCTATACATATTTACAAAACAAGCTGGCTATTTCGCTTTACATATATACAAAAAAAAAGCAATTGTATAATCTGTTTCGGTATACATATACAAAAGAATCAATTGTATAATATGTGTTTGTATAAAGTGAGAAAGAGAGAAAGACAAAAGAAAATTGGGCAAGGGAAGATCGTATTTGTATAATCATAAGTGTATAGGACGAAAATATGCATTTGTATATACAATTTTCTCTCGCTTTATACAAACACAAACGCAATGTATACATTTGTGTTTGTATAAAGTGAGAGAGGCGAGTGAGAGTGGCGAGCGAGATTTGGGAGAGTGACGAGCGAGATCTGGAAGAGGGGAGCGAAAATATATGTATATATACAATTTTATCTCGCTTTATACAAACACAAACACATTTTATACATTTGTGTTTGTATAAAAGCGAGAGAGGCGAGCGAGATTCACCAGGGAGAGAGGCGAAATAACAACAGTTTGCTATGGGGTACAATTAAATCAAATTATGGTTATAGCATTTAATTTGAATTAATAGTTTGCTATTATATACAAGTTTTGTTGTAAAACTAAAGCAAAACAAGACAAGAAATATAGAAGATGAAAGCAATAGAAATAGGGAGACAAGAGATAAGAGCTTCTCTTATTATTCCAAGTCTTCAAGTCTATACAATATGAACCCTTATGTCTCTATTTCTAGTGTAACATAGAGGCATACAAAAGGTTAGTCATAAACATGACATTAACATGAATATAATGGGGGAGGTTATGGAAGTGAAAGGTTACACGAATAATGGTTATAAAGGTGGAGGTTATGGAGTTTATGGTTATCTTCATAATGGAGGAAAGTAATGGAGTAACTTCTTAATGTAGTGGACATCCACAATATATTATTTTATAACACTCCTCCTTGGATATCCATAGATAATATGCCTCGTTAAAACCTTAATAGGAAAAAACCCTCTGGGAAAAAATCCTAGTGAAGGAAAAAGAGTACACATATCTTTTAATACGCTTTGAATGTTGCCTCATTAAAAACCTTACCAAGAAAATCCAATTAGGATAAAATCATGATTAAGGAAAAGAGTACAACGCGTAATTTTCTCCCCCCGATAAAAACTTTACTTGATATCTCGGAGATGATGCATTCCAATCTTACATAACAACTTCTCAAATATTGATGTTGACAATCCTTAGTGAATAAGTTTACAAGATTATCACTTGAATGGGTCTTTGAACGTCTATCTCACCATTTTGTTGAAGATCACGTGTGAAAACGACTTTTGGTGAAATATACTTTGTCTGATCTCTTTTGATTGTATCCTCCCTTCAATTGAGTTATATATCATTTTTGTATATGGTGGCTAGAATATCCTTTTCAAAACAAAATCACATATTTTTTGAAGATGAAAGATCATGATTCCAACCAAACACACTCCCGACTTTCTTTATAGATCAATATTATTTCTGCATGATTTGATTCTTTGAATGCCAAGATTTTGTTATGCCTCTATATATAAATAAATAGTCCATTTGTGATCGAGCTTTATGCAGATCAAATAAATATTTTGCATCTACATAATCAAATCATTTCTGACATGAAGATTGATCATTTCAATTCTATTGAAGCTCGTCTTTTCTTCGCAAAGAAAATCACACATCTTCTATGTGTTGAGTCACTTGCTTTGTTAGTTTCTTATCATAACTTGAATGATAATATGACAATCCTTTCACATAACTTTCGTTATGTATATCAAATAATCTTCTAGCATTTGCATAACCAACAATCTATAAGTGTACCAATTGCACTAATACACGACATTTTAAATCATTTTCATGAGATCAAAAAGATTATTTCTATGTGTTAAGCAGTCTCAAAACCATTGGGTACTCAATGGAATTGCTTTAAGACCTTTTAAATTCTTCAAGGATTTTCATATAACCTTCATCGTTTAGTTAGACATGATAATCATTCATTATGCATATTCAAATATTTCATCTATTTTCAGACTGAAACAAGTCTCATTGCATCCACCACTGGAGAATATATCTCCATTTAATAATGTTAGGATTTTTGCGAAAATCCTTTATGCCTCGAGGCACAAACCACACTTTATATCTTACGGTTATACTTTCGCACAATAATTCATTTGTAACACACTGACATTATATTTTGATCCATGAACTACAAGATCAAAAACATCACTTTTCTAAGTGAAATAAAATATACTTGAATAGTGCCAATCATTTATCTGTCCACACTATATGACATATTCGAATAAGATCCTCGTAACCATTTATAACATTGAGTGCTACTTCATATCAAAGATATCGTCGACGATCTTTTTGATATCGATTCCAATACGACATAACTTATCGAGATCTCTTCATTTTTCATCATTTTTAGGTACCTGAACCTTTGCCAAGGTTTTATGAAGTGTTATGTCATAGTGCTCTTTCAAAGCACTTACCTCATTATCATGACCATTTTGATAATTTGCTCCTCTCCTTCCTCAAGGAGTTTTACGTTTGAAATCGATTGGTCTATCACGCTTCTAGCGTATCATAGACTCTATCCTTCAAGGACTATTTATTGGAGCATTTGCAGCTTAATTAAAATATTGGGTCAGCAAATACATCTGGCAAATTATTTGCAACATTTTGCAAATGAATTATCTCTTGAACTTCAAGTTCATTTTTTTTTAACGAGGATCTAGATAATTCACCCACACATAATTTTCAGTTGCTAAACATATCTCCCCCTAATGTTAGGAAATCTAACATTTACCCCCAACCTCATTCAGGGATCCATCGTTATGTATGATGGAGCAATAAAATCATATCTGCACACATCAAATTTTAAATGGAAATTATTTGGTTCCTGACCCTGAACCAATTGTGATGGGAGAACCTTGTTGGCTTGATGCATACATGTTAAACAAACTCATCTCACACCAAATTTTATCTGAGAGATTTGTTCTCACAATCAATGGTCTAGCTATAATTGGAGGCAAACAATTTCTACTAAACCAACCAGTATTATCAACATAATTTTATAGTTTGGAACTGTGCTCTTAATTTAATAATTCGAGCAAACAACCTTACAAAAATCAAATTGTAAGCTGATACAAATGCACATGTGACCATACCATAAATGCATCTATTAAATCATAATAGTAAGTGGTCCACATGACAGGTGAACGGGTCCATATTCACCTTTTTATATGTTCCAAATAATTTCAGGGGGTACAAGGGACCTTAGCTGGTACAATGATCATTTTATCATGAGAACAAGCAACACAAGAGAATTATTGAAGAATCTTTTATTTCTTCAAACATATAGCCATATGAATTCTCAATTTTATTTTGCATCACGTTTGAACCGGAACCAACCGATTATGCCAACTGATATTTATTCTAGTAAACTTCTAGTTTACTTTTGCATGTGATTCCTTCATCATGCCCATATTTTATTCAACAAACCAAAAAAAAGGCGGGTAACCTTTTATGTAAATATTCATAACTCGCTTTGATTGTAGTAATCAGAAGATATTTAATCTCTCAATAATTTACAGTCTCAATATAATATTTTTTTTTCAATTCCTCCGAAACTTAAAAAGTTTCTTTTGAGACTTACTACAACCTCAATATTCTGAACTATTTCATTTTATGGATAGTAACAAATTAATCCTTCCGAAACTTTCAATTAATTCTGTGTACTACCACAAATTTCACAACACCATTCTTATGGTGACCATCTCCTTCAAGAAGAAAATTATTATCATTGTCATGGTTAAAATTATTACTGCAAGACTTATTTCTTGACAACCAATACAAATTTGTGTTGCACACAATAATATTTATTTTGGTCATGGTCACAACCTTTATAGGAAAGAATTATTTCTTTCTTTTGTCCTTCAATAATTCATAATATAACATACCACAATATTTGTGTAGTACTGACCATTTATGTCAAAATATTTCTTTTCAATCTCTCAAACCTCCCGTAGAGGTGAGATGTGACATTTATCCAACAATACATGAACATGTTCTTATCCATATGAACACAAGTCACATTTTCTTTAAGAAATAGACCATAACCATTTGAACATGCACCATAAATTTTTATTAGAAACTCATTGCCATGCTTTCACATTTATCAAATTTATGTGACTCACCTCAACATCACTTTAAGAGGTCAAATGTACGAAATGTACCAAATGTACTACCACTTTGTATTCCTTTATTTTGATGGAGGATTTACAAAGCTTTCAAATTGGGTTGCACCAACAACAATGTGGCCAATAACTTTTCATACCACTTTAATGGATAAAAATTACCTTCACATTTTGAAGGATCATCTTAAGAACCCATATTGTCCTTTCTTTTAATTACCATAATGATGACCATTAACATTTTACCACGCCCATATTCATACATTAAATCACTTGTCATCTTTCAGACATATTATACACTGCTACCACATTCACATGAGAGAATGGTGCGAATCAATTGGGCAAATTCCATGACTTTCAGTTAAAAGTATACAACTTTATGTTTTAGTCATCATCATATCATCACTATAGTGCATTAGGAGTTAAACCCCATGTCTTACCCATATAAAGACGTCTTTGGTCATAAATTAATGGGACTTGAACCCAACTTTTTATTATCATGGTGCACCGAGACTTTAACTCGATGTCTTACCCACTTGGTGCAGTGAAACTCGAATTCACCGTCTTACCCTCAATGAATGTCTTGATAAACCAAATATGTTACCAAAAAAAATAATTATCAAAAATCATAAATATCATCTGAATTTGACTTAAAGCATTAGAAAATGGAACAAGATCAATTAATTAGAACAACATATTGGAATCATATAAAAGTCTCAAGTTAAAATAAATTAAAACCTTTTAACATTCATTCTCAATGTTGTTACGAAGATTAACATAATTTACTAACCATTTTAAAATAACCACAAAATAAACTTTGTTAGTACAAATAATATATTAATAACTCAACAAGTAAATGTTTAGATAAAAAAAAATAAAGAGGTGCAAAAGTAACCAACAATGATAATCCAATCAATATGCATATGCCACATAACTCAATAACTTATCTTTTAATAAAACAAGATCATAAAGAACAATTTCTTTACAAATTATTAACTTACAAAACTAATTTTACTTTTTAAATATATAAGTGATCAAATTGTTGGACTCATATAATTTTGAGATGGTAAGAAAACTAATGATGCATAATCAAAAGTAAAATATAAAATAGATTATATAGTAATTTATCTTGTTTCAGAGAGAAAAATAAACACAAATATTTTTACCTCCTTTATATTTACTTTGCTTCAATCCTTCAATAGTAGAACAATCGTGCTAATAACGTGTTGTAAAACTAAAGCAATATAAGACAAGAAATATAGAAGATGAAAGCAATAGAAATAAGGAGACAAGAGATAAGAGCTTTTCTTATTATTCCAAGTCTTCAAGTCTATACTATATGAACCCTTATGCCTCTATTTATAATGTAACATAGAGGCATACAAAAGGTTAGTCATAAACATGACATTAACATGAATATAATGGGGGAGGTATGGAAGTGAAAGGTTACAAGAATAATGGTTATAAATGTGGAGGTTATAGTTATCTTCATAATGGAGGAAAGTAATGGAGTAACTTCTTGATGTAGTTGACATCCACAATATATTATTTTATAACAATTTTCCCATTATTATTGTTATTTGAGATAGTGAAATATAAGGTATTATTTTAAAGGGAAAAGGGTCAAAAATGTCTTAAACTATGCGAAAGGAACAAAAATGTCATCCATTTATAGTTTGGTCCAAAAATGCCCTTTTCGTCAATATTTTTTCCCCAAAAATGCCCTTATTATTATTTTGGGTAAAAAATGCTCATTTTTTTCAAATAAATATATTATTTATTTTCTTTTTAACACATTCTTTTTCTAATAATATTTTTAAAAAATTAGCAACTGTTTATCTTACTTCAATTCAGAAAAAATAAAAAAATAAAAATATTTCTTATTTTGTTATAATTATATTTTATCGTTATATAAATATAAATTAATGATGGATATATTATGATCTTATATATATGACATATATTATCTGTCGAAAGGGTACATGAAGTTATTCTATTTTAATTGATAAGATGATATTAAGAACAAAAAAAATATTTCATGCATTTTTATTTTAAAAGTGATTTTAAAAGAAAGAAAACAAGAATATGGTTATTTTATAATAATTTAATTAAGAAGAAATGTGTTTAAAAAGAAAAAATAATATACTTATTCAGAAAAGGGCATGTTTGACCATTTTTTCCTATTTTAAAAGGAGGGTGTTTACTAACTAGTTGTAGTTCGTCAGCAAAAGGTACTGCTTTTTTTTGTAGGAAGTTGTGATTGCTTCCTTTAACAAATGATTTTGGATTCTTAATGTCATTGCACATAAGTAGACACTCTCAATTGGTTGTTTGCTCCCGCAATCTTCGAATGATACTCTTAACAATGAAAACATTTGTAGCAGCAGTGCTATTGAGAAGAAAATCAAAATTAGTTATTCACACACAAAAAAATGGAAAATAGTAGGAAAAATTATATAACAAGGCAAACATATGATATGTCTTTACGATAAACCACTATAGTTTAAAAAAATATAATTTATAGTTATATGTAGGGTTTTATAGCAAATTTCTCTCTTCTATCTCCTTCTCTCATTTCTCTGTCTCTCTCCATCGCCCCTCTCTCTCCCTCTCACCCTCACAGTGATGATCCAGGTGTATATAATTATTTTTTGTATTTCATAGAATGCATTTGTTTTGAATTGTATTTTGTATTTCTTTTGTTAGAAGAAAAATAACAGAGAAATTCAAAGCTTTAAGGCATGAAAGATTACAATCTTTCAAGAGTTATTGCATGTATATTTTTTTAGGGATGACAAACAATTCTCTATCAAGATACAACAAAGCTTGAAACATATATGCAATTGAATTCGCTACTTCTGGGAATGCTTCGTATTTATAGAATTTAAGAGATGATTTTTCATGATAGTCATGTTCTTTCACGACTTTTCATAATAGTCATGTTCTTTCATGTACAATTGACTTTTCATGAAAGAGACTCATTTTTTGAACAATTACAATCTTTAGTTGCTCTCTTTTGAAAAGACGTTACTCCCTATTTGAACATACAAAAGTTTTTGTTTCATTTAAAATTTAAATATTAAATTCAAATTTTAAATAAACAATTTGTTCAAAAGAAATTACGGAAAAAAAATATCTTTAAATTCAATTAAAGATCCGACCTGGCCCGCACCCAAGTCCAAGTCATTTAAATATATATTATTAATATATATAAGTAGATTTACTCTATTAAATAGATTAAATGGGCTAGGCCTTAAAAGAACCTAAAAATGGCTTTTACCACCAATGTGGGAATTTCCCCACTATCCTAACAATCCCCCACTAGTTTGTAATGTGTCTCATAATAGCACGTATATCAAAAAATATCTTATCTAGATTTAAACTTTCCGTTAGTGTAAATACTTTCAAGTTTGATGAAGATATTGGTTTCCTAAGATTTGAACCACATCTCTTTTTGTCAAACCAAAAGTATCACACACATAATATTTTTAAGTAGCAAAATAATCCAATATTATGCTTTAGCATGTTTACAGACGTGTGCGTATCCAAATTCATGGATATTTACAAGATCAACTCTTTAAATCTTTGCTCGAAGCGGCACCACCTCAATATTCATATAGGTGAAAATAGACTATGGCCCTGTTACTATTGGCATTTGTCAATCTCACTACGAATTAATTCATCCTCTTTCTTGTAACAATATGCACTTTAAAATTTGTGATTATGACCTTGTTATTACAGACATTTAACAACTTCTAAACTCCTCCCATAACAGTAAATAGTACACCAGAATCAAGAATTTTAGTGAGGAGACTCGTGCTTAAACAACACAAATAACTTGTTATTACCCATTGAACTTATATTTTCAGAGTGTATACTAACTCAAAATTGGATTTCTGATACTTGCGTTCAATTTAAGAGCTTTAATCCCATTAACTTCACTAGTTTGTTGTACTGCACCTTTATTTAATGCTTTTGTAAATGGATCAGCCAAATTTTTATTTAATCTCTCATACACTATAGTTATAATTCCGCTGGTAGCTAACTCTCTTATATAAGCATGCCTTAAGCTTATATATCTCGATTTTCCATTATACATTTTATTATGAGCTACGCACATAGTAGTCTCACTATTGCAGAATATGGAAATGGTTGGCATAGATTGTGGCCACAACTTTATATCTAGTAACATGTTTCTCACTCATTCCACTTCTTTTCCAGCAGCTGCTAATGCAATAAATTCATATTCCATTGTGGAATGGAAAATGCAAGTTTGTTTCTTAGATACCCAACTAATGGAACCACCCCCAAAGTAAATATCCAATCTGAAGTAGCCTTAGTAACATTTATACTTGTAATCCAACTCGCATCAAAATATCCTTCTAATACGATAGGAAAACCACTATAACAGATGCCCAAATGTTTTGTCTTCTTTAAATATTCAAGTACTCTAATTATATCTTTCTAATGAATGCTACTTGGATTTCTTGTAAACCTTGAAAGTTTACCAACGACAAATGCTATATTAGGCCTGGTGCATTGCATACATTAAACTGCCAATTGCACTTGCATACTATAACTGAGCCATTGTTCTTCCATTATTTTATGTAAGCTTTATACTTGAAACATATGGAGTATTAGATTCTGTAACATCTCGCTAATTCAAAGAACTAGAAAGTGTTAGAATTGGAAATAGTCTTTTTAGGAAAGAATGAAAAATTTGGAAATTTGTTAAGTTATGTTAAGTTTGGGTTTTTAGTCAACTTAAAACGACCATAAATCCTAGCTCAGGATCATTTAGGTGTGCTTCCAGATACCGTAGGAACAATGTTGGAATTATATTTCCAACGCCGCCAAGTTTGCGCGATTCCGAGTTCGTATGAGTGAGATATGCCCATTTGAAGTTGGGCTGTTCAAATAAGGAAAGTCTAAACCGGATTTTGGAAGGGTATTTTGGTCTTTACCATACCCAACTAAATTAATTCGTTTTTGGTAATTACTTAAGGGTCTAAACTGAACATGGTCAGTTTACGCTTTTGAAAACTAAGTTAGGGTTTTGAGAGAAGAGAAAAGAAGAGGAGAAGTAGCAAGAATCGTCAAGTTCTTCAAGAATATTCGCTTGTGGATTTCGCCAAGGGGTGATCCCTACGAGGTATGTGAGGCTTTCATAACGTTGGGTACGTTCACCCACGTGCCAAACATGTTTATCTCAGCGTGAATTTGTCCTTAAAGGGTTGAAAGTTTGATGTTCTTGATTTGTATTCTTGAATTTGATGTCATTCTTGAATTGGGCTAAGATTGAGAAGTTTCAGAGATCTTTACGTCGAATTATAGAGTTGTTTTGAGTTAGGTTCTTAGATACATTTGCTGGGTATATAAATCTAAAGAATTTTTTTGGAAAAGAACCAAGTTTAGGTGAATTGGGGTTGGGAAAACGAAGAAGGAAAAAGTCTGGCAAATCTGGTGCCCCAGTCCACGTCGCGGACCTGCCCCCCAGTTTCGCAGAATTCTTCCTCGCGTCGCAAAGCGGTCACAGACCGTGCTGCCTCAAAAATTATTTTGACGACCAAATATTTAAATACATCTCCACGTCGCAGACTAGTTTCCAGACAGTGATTTCTTGATCTTTTCTCATGTTTAACTATCTAAAAACACTCATAAACATCATGAGATCGCTCCTATCACAAATCACAATCCTTGAATCCATAATTCAATTCAAGGAAAGTTAAGAGTCAAGTCAAGGAAGGTTAAGAGTCAAGTGAAGAGAAATTCATACAGTTTTCCAAAAGTTTTTTACAAACGTTTTAACTTTGTTTTAAGACTTAAGCTCTGAGTTGAGTACAGAGTAAGAGTAAAAGTTCATTTCTTAAAACATTATACGGGAACTAAGTATTGCCAAGAGTTAAAAATATTTTCACATTTGAGCAAGAAAAGGAACATTGATTCCAAGAGAGCTTTTAAGCTAAGTTTGTAATTATCTCAAACCAAAGAAAGAAGTTTTGTTTTAAAATATATGAGCTAAGTATATTTTTGGGAGTTGTATTGAGCAATGATATGGGGATGCGAGTTCATAATAACTCAAGTCTCCATAAACCATGTAGCCATCATGGGTAGTAAAGGATCATACTTTTTAGATGATTCCTTAAGTGCTTTTTAGTATAGACTAGTGGATCCACTTAGTTAAGGCGTTCTATATGATGGCAAAGTATAGGATAGTTCTAACAGCGTGGGCAAGGTGTTGTATCACCACTTAGGCTCATAGTGGTAGTTGTCGGTTAGAGAAACTCCCACAGTATTATATTACTTTACAATTAAACTGAGTTGTTATTGCATTTATTTAACAAATTGAGTTGCTACTAATGTTTTAAATGCTTTTTATAACTGCACCATTATTGTTGTTTACTTTGCATTTAAGTTAAGTTATTCATGAGTGAGTAAAGCCAAGGTAAGTGTTTCTTTCAGATTTCTTTCAAACTTATGTTATGCTCAGTATTCCCCTGGCATACTCGTACATTCAATGTTCTGATACCATTTGGCCTGCATCATTGTATGATGTTGACACAGGTAACTAAGATCAGCATCCAGCGCCTTGTTGATCCAGTTAAGCACTCAAAGTCAGTTGGTGAGCCTCATTGCTATCCGGAGGACTCCTTTTATCATTATTTTTTAGTATTTCAGTTGTTAGGATGATTGGGGGTCTTGTCCCCACATCCCTCCTTGTTTTAGAGGCTTCATAGACAATTAGTAGTTCAGTTGTCTTTACATTATTATTTCTTATGTTGAGACTTGAGTTTCCACTTTGGCCAAGTTGAATGTTTTACTTTTAAACGTTCTAAGTTATTTTATTAAGTAGTTGAGTAGAGATGCATTGAATCCTTGTATTAATTCTTTTAAGTCTTCTGCTGAGTAAGTAAGCCAATCCAAGGGTTCGCTTAGGGCCATCAATGGTTCTCGAGTGCCAGTCCTGCCCAAGGTATAGACTTGAGGCTTGACAAACTTGGTATTAGAGCCATGTTGTAGAGTCATAGGGAGTCTATGAAGTCGTGTCTATAGAGTCCTAGTTATCGGTGTGAAGTGCGCCACATCTATAATTAAGAGGTTGCAACACTTAGGAAATTATCTCACATCTTTCACACTCATTTCGTGTGATAGAGTTCATCTCTATAAAGTCTCTTTCTAATTCATGCTTGCGTGTGTTTTCAGTTAATCATGCCTCCAAGAAGAGCTGTCATAGGTCGTCCTGCTAGGCATAATGTTGAGGAGCAAAGGGTACCCAATGCACCTGAAGTGCAACCTAAGGAGAAGTTACCAATGGTGAGTTCAGGGAAGCGATCAGGATGTTAAGCCAAGTTGTGGTCAACCAAGCTAGGCAACAAATGGGGGCTCAACAAGAAGAAGTTGATAGTTTGAGAATTCGAGAGTTCTTGAGATTGAATCCTCCAAGTTTCACTAATTCAAGCATTACTGCGGATCCAGAGAATTTTATCGAGGAGCTGCAAAAGGTGTTGAGGTCATGCGCGTTGTCGATGCTGAGCGAGTTGAACTAGTTGCATATCAACTGAAGAATATTGCTAGGATTTGGTTTGACCAGCGGAAGAAGGGTAGAGCTGATGGAGTGCCACCTGCAAGTTGGGCTTGTTTTGATGAGGCCTTCTTGGGGCGTTTCTTTCCCCGAGAATTGAGGAGGCTAAGGTACGAGAATTCCTCACACGTAAGCAGGATTCTGTGAGCGTTCATGAGTATGGGTTGAAGTTCACCCAACTATCCTGTTATGCTTTGGAGATGGTTGTGGCTATGAAGAGTAGAATGAGTTTGTTTGTTGCTAGACTGTCTCGTCTGTGGATAAGGAATGTAAGGCTGCAATGCTAATAGGTGGCATGGATATATCAAGGTTGATGGTCTATGTACAGCAAGTTGAGGAAGAGAAGTTGAGGGATAATGAGGAGTTTACAAACAAGAAAGCGAAGACATGAAATGAGTGGGCAACAAAGAAGTAGTGTGAACCGTTTGTTCTTTTAGCAAAAGAAAAAGGGACCTGCTCCATCATCTACTAGTGCACCTGCACCCAAAAACAAAGGTAAGTACAATAGTCAGAATGCACAGCACTTCAGGGCTAGACCTGCCCAATCTCAGGGCAGTGTGGCACAAGGAGGTAACTGGGCTCCTGCATGTGCTAAGTGTGGTAGAACAAACCCAGGTAAGTGTCCGATGGATCCACAAGTTGTTTCAAGTGTAGACAAGAGGGTCACTTCATGAAAGAGTGCCCTAAGAACCGATAAGGTAATGGGAATCAGGGCAATAGAGCCCAATCTTCATCAGTTGCTCCACCAGACAGGGATGCACCTAGAGGAGCTACTTCCGGTACTGGCGGAGGAGAAAACCGCCTTTATGCGATCACTAGTCGTCAAGAGCAAGAAAATTCTCCAGATGTTGTCACTGGTATTATCAAAGTCTTTACTCTTGATGTTTATGCTTTGCTAGACCCAGGAGCAAGTTTATTTTTTGTAACACCTTATGTTGCAAATAATTTTGATGTTCTTCTTGAAAAACTTTGTGAACCCTTTTATGTTTCTACACCTGTTGGGGAGTCTATTCTAGCTGAGCGAGTATATCATGATTATGTCATTTCCATCAACCACAAGAGCACCATGGATGATTTAGTTGAGTTAGACATGGTATATTTCGATGTCATTCTCAATATAGACCGGCTTCATGCCTGTTATGCCTCTATTGATTGTAGAACTCGAGTTGTTAGGCTTCAAATTCCTAATGAGCCAGTTATAGAGTAGAGTAGTAGTTCAGCAGTGCCTAAGGGTTGTTTCATTTCGTACCTTAAGGCGAGAAAGTTAGTTTCCAAGGGTTGTGTCTATCACTTAGTCCGAGTTAATGACTCTAGTGTTGAGATACCTCTTATTCAGTCAGTTTCAGTAGTAAAAGAGTTTCCAGAAGTCTTTCCTGATGATATTCCTGGAGTCCCTCTTGAGATATAAATAAACTTCGATATAGATATTCTTCTAGATACTCGTCATATATATATTCCTCCATATAAAATGGCACCAACAGAATTGAAAGACTTAAAAGAGCAGTGGAAAGATCTCCTTGATAAGAGTTTTATTTGACCAAGTGTCTCACCTTGGGGTGCTCCAGTTTTGTTTGTGAGGAAGAAGGATGGTTCCCTTAGGATGTGTATCGACTACCGTCAGTTGAACAAGGTTACCATCAAGAATAAGTATCATCTTTCGAGAATTGATGATCTTTTCGATCAACTTCAGGTTACTACTTGTTTCTCTAAGATAAACCTTTAATCAGGCTACCATCAATTAAGAGTAAGGGAATGTGATTTTCGAAAACAACATTCAGAGCTCGTTATGGTCATTATGAGTTCTTTGCTATGTCCTTTTGTTTGACCAATGCGCCTGTAACATTCATGGACCTTATCAATAGAGTATTCAAACCTTATTTAGATATGTTTTTTATCGTATTCATTGATGACATACTAATCTATTCGAGAAATGAGGAAGATCATGCTAGTCATCTCAGAATAGTTTTCCAAACTCTGAAGGATAGAGAGTTGTATGCCAAGTTCTCTAAGTGTGAGTTTTGGATTGAGTCTGTGGCATTCTTATGCCACACTGTGTCTGAAGAGGGAATTAAAGTTGATACTCAGAAAATAAAGGCAGTACAAAATTGGCCTAGACCCACATCTCCAATCGATATTAGGAGTTTCTTGGGTTTGTATGGCTATTATATAAGGTTCATAGAGGGGTTCTCATCTATTTCATCCCCTTTGACCAAGTTAACTCAGAAAACAGTGAAATTTCAATGGTCGGAAGCTTGTGAGAAAAACTTTCAGGAATTGAAGAAGAGGATGACTATTGCCCCAGTGTTGACCTTACCAGAAGGTACTCAAGGTTTTGTCGTATATTATGATGCATCTAGAGTTGGCTTGGGTTGTGTGTTAATGCAGAATGGCAAAGTTATAGCTTATGCCTCCAGTTAAAGGTTTATGAGAGGAACTACCCAACCTATGATCTAGAGTTGGCTGCCGTAGTATTTGCTTTGAAAATATGGCGTCATTATCTTTATGGTGTTCATGTGGATGTGTTCACGGATCACAAGAGTCTTCAGTATGTGTTTACTCAAAATGAGCTTAATCTCAAACAAAAAAGGTGGTTAGAATTACTTAAGTATTATGACATGAGTATTCTTTATCACCCAGGTAAGGCTAATGTTGTTGCTGATAACTTGAGCAGGTTTTCTATGGGTAGTACCACCCATTTTGAGGAAGGTAGGAAAGAGCTAGCAAGAGATGTTCACAGACTTGCATGCTTGGGAGTCCGACTAATGGATTCCACAGAAGGAGAAGTAGTGGTGATGAATGGGGTTGAATCATCATTAGTGTCAGAAGTAAAAGAAAAGCAAGACCAAGATCGTACTTTGCTTGAATTGAAGGCAAATGTTCATAAGCAAAAGTATTAGCTTTTGGACAAGGGGGAGATGGCGTATTGAGGTATCAAGGTAGATTGTGTGTACCAAAGGTGGATGAACTCCAAGAGAGGATCATGGAGGAAACTAATAGCTCCAGATACTCCATATATCTAGGTTCCATAAAGATGTATCGCGATTTGAGAGAGGTTTATAGGTGGAGTAGTATGAAGAAGAGCATTGCAGAGTTTGTTGCTAAGTGTCCAAATTGCCAACAAGTTAAAGTAGAGCACAAAAGGCCTAGTGGTTTGGCTCAAAATATAGAACTTCTGGAATGGAAGTGGGAGATGATAAACATGGACTTCATCACAGGTTTTCCAAGGTCTCGCAGGCAACATGATTCTATTTGGGTGATTGTCCATAGAATGATAAAGTCAGCCCACTTTTTACCGGTAAAGACTACCCATTCAGCAGAAGATTATGATAAGTTGTAAATTCAAGATATGGTAAGACTTCATGGGGTTCCGGTCTCCATTATTTCAGACAGAGGTGCGCAGTTTACTGCACAATTTTGGAAGTCATTTAAAAAAGGCTTGGGTTCAAAGGTGAACTTAAGTACTGTCTTTCATCCTCAGACAGATGGGCAAGCAGAGCGCACTATTCACACCTTAGAGAATATATTGAGGGCTTGTGTGATTGATTTCAAATGTAATTGGGATGATCACCTACCTCTTATTGAATATGCTTACAACAATAGTTACCACTCTAATGGCTCCTTATGAAGCTCTTTATGAGAGAAGATGCATATCTCATATTGGATGGTTTGAAGTTGGTAAAGCTGGGTTGATAGGACCAGACTTAGTTCATCAATCTATGGAGAAAGTGAAACTGATTCAAGAAAGGTTGAAAACAGCGCAAAGTCGTCAGAAATCCTACACTGATGTTAGGAGAAGGGAGTTATAGTTCGAAGTAGATGATTGGGTTTACTTGAAAGTTCCACCCGAGTGTCATGAGATTTGGCAAGAAGGGGAAGCTTAGTCCTCGGTAAATTAACCCTTACAGAATATCCAAAAGGGTTGGTAATGTAGCTTATGAATTGAAGCTACCACAAGAGTTAGCAGCGGTTCATCCGATATTTCATATTTCCATGTTGAAGAAGTGCATGGGAGATCCTTCACTTATCATACCAACTGAAAATATTGGTATTAAAGATAGCTTATCTTATGACGAGATTCAGGTTCAGATTCTAGATCGCCAATTCGCAAGTTGAGGACTAAAGAAGTAGCAGTAGTCAAAGTTCTTTGGAGGAACCAGTTTGTTGAGGAAGCTAATTGGGAAGCTGAAGAAGATATGAAAAAGAGGTATCCACATCTCTTTGAAACCAGAGAAATTCCATAATCAAGGTACTAATTCTCTTCTTAGTACTCTTTAATTTATAAGTTGGCATATTGTATTTGCATTGGTTGTTGGGTGTTTGAGCTGAATGTTAGATGTTACACCCTTAGCCTAGTAAGAGTGATCTCATTCGAGGATGAATGTTCCCAAGGAGGAGATATTGTAACATATCGCTAACTGAAAGAACTAGAAAGAGTTAGAATTGGAAATAGTCATTTTAGGAAAGAATGAAAAATCTGGAAATTTGTTAAGTTATGTTAAGTTTGGGTTTTTGGTCAACTTAAAATGACCATAACTCCTAGCTCAGGATGAGTTACGTGTGCTTCAAGATACCGTAGGAACGATCTTAGAATTATCTTTCCAACACAACCAAGTTTGCATGATTCCGAATTTGTATGAGTGAGATATGCCCATTTGAAGTTAGGTTGTTCAAATAAGAAAAGTCTAAACTGGATTTTGGAAGGGTATTTTGGTCTTTACCTTACCCAACTAAATTAATTCGTTTTTGGTAATTACATAGGGGTCTAAACTGAACTTGGTCAGTTTACACTTTTGAAAACTAAGTTAGGGTTTTGAGAGAAGAGAAAAAAAGAGGAGAAGGAGCAAGAATCGTCAAGTTCTTCAAGAATCGCTTGTGAATTTCATCAAGGGGTGATCATAACGAGGTATGTGAGGCTTTCATAACGTTGGGTCCATTCACCCACGTGCCAAACATGTTTATCTCATCGTGAATTCGTCCTAAAAGGGTTGAAAGTTTGATGTTCTTGATTTGTATTCTTGAATTTGATGTCGTTCTTGAATTGGGCTGAGATTGAGAAGTTTTAAAGATCTTTACGTTGAATTATAGAGTTGTTTTGAGTTAGGTTCTTCGATACATTTGCTAGGTATATGAATCTAAAAAGAATTTTTGGAAAAGAACCGAGTTTAGGCAATTTGGGGTTGGGAAAACGAAGAACGAAAAAGTCGAGCAAATCTAGTTCCCCAGTCCGCGTCGCAGACCTGCCTTCTAGTTTCACATAATTCTTCCTCGCGTCACGCGCGGATTATTCTGCCTCAAAAATTATTTTTCAACCAAATATCTCTGTGTCGCGGACTAGTTTCCAGACAGTGATTTCTTGATCTTTTCTCATGTTTAACTATCTAAAAACACTCCTAAACATCATGAGATCATTCTTATCACAAATCACAATCCTTGAATTCATAAATCAAGTCAAGGAAAGTTAAGAGTCAAGTCAAGGAAAGTTAAGAGTCAAATTAAGAGAAAGTTATAAAGTTTTCCAAAAGTCTTTTACAAACGTTTTAACTTTGGTTTAAGACTTAAGCTCTGAGTTGAGTAAAGAGTAAGGGTAAAAGTTCATTTCTTCAAAGATTATACGAAAACTAAGTATTCACAAGAGTTAAAAATGCTTTCACATTTGAGCAAGATAGGGAATATTGATTCCAAGAGAGCTTTTAAGCTAAGTTTTGGGTAATTATCTCAAACCAAAGAAATAAGTTTTGTTTTAAAACATATGAGCTAAGTATATTTTTGGAAGTAGTATTGAACACCGATATGGGGATGCAAGTTCATAATAACTCAAGTCTCCATAAACCATGTAGTCATCATGGGTAGCAAAGGATCATACTATTTAGATGATTCCTTTAAGTACTTCTTAGCATAGACTAGTGGATCCACTTAGTTAAGGCATTCTATATGATGACAAAGTATACGACAGTTCTCGCAGCATGGGCAAGACGTTGTATCACCACTTAGGCTCATAGTGGTGGTTGTCGATTAGAGAAACTCCCACAATATTATATTACTTTACAATTAAACTGAGTTTTTATTACATTTCTTTAACAAATTGAGTTGCTACTATTGTTTTAAATGCTTTGTATAACTACACCATTATTGTTGTTTACTTTGCATTTGAGTGAAGTTATTCATGAGTTGAGTAAAGCCAAGGTAAGTGTTTCTTTTAGATTCCTTTCAAGATTATGTTATGTTTAGGATTTTCCTTGCATACTGGTACATTCAATGTACTAATGTCATTTGGCCTTTATGATGCAGATACAGGTAACCAGGATCAACATCCAGCGCCTCGTTGATCTAGTTGAGCATTTAGAGTCAGTTGGTGAGCCTTCTTGCTATCCGGAGGACTCCTTTTATCATTGCTTTTTAGTATTTCAGTTAATAGGATGATCGAGGGTCTTGTCCCGACATCCCTCATTGTTTTAGAGGCTTCATAGACAGTTAGTAGCTCAGTTGTCTTTACATTGTTATTGCTTATGTTGAGACTTGAGTTGCCACATTGGCCAAGTTGAATGTTTGACTTTTAAATGTTCTAAGTTATTCTATTAAGCAGTTGAGTAGATGCATTGAATCCTTGTATTAATGCTTTTAAGTCTTCCGTTGAGTAAGAAAGTCAGGCTAAGGTTCGCTTGGGGCCAGGAATGGTTCTCGAGTGCCAGTCCCTCCCAGGGTGTAGGCTCGGGGCG
Source organism: Solanum gracilifrons (assembly GCA_029582605.1). Classification (NCBI taxonomy): domain Eukaryota; kingdom Viridiplantae; phylum Streptophyta; class Magnoliopsida; order Solanales; family Solanaceae; genus Solanum; species Solanum gracilifrons. Next base: position 18,544 of record JAJOOH010000811.1, read on the forward strand.
TGACAGATTCATCTATGCCCAAATGATTAAACTTGTCAATCATCTTATCAATATAGTAGGCTTTTGATAAGTCACTTTCTTATTATTTCTCTTGACTTTGATACCTAAGATAGTATCTACTTCATTCAAATTTTTCATTTTAAAGACTGAAGTTAGATACTTCTTAGTTTCAAAGATTCCAAGCATGTTTGTACCAAATATCAATATGTCATCTACATAAAGACAAATGACAACTCTATAATCTTTTGTAAATTTGGAGTAAATGCATTTATCAACAGTATTATGTACAAATTCATTTGATAATATCAAACCATCAATTTTTTCATGTCATTGTTTTGGTGCTTGTTTCAAACCATAGAGGAAATTTATTAGCTTACAAACTTTATGTTCATTACCAGGAAGAACAAATCATTCAGGTTGTTTCATATGGATTTCTTCATTTAAACTTCCATTTAGAAATGCAGTTTTAACATCCATTTGATGTACGTACAAATCATATATAAATGCCAAGGATAAAAATACTCTAATAGATGTTATTCTTGCTATCGGAGCATATGTATCAAAATAGTCAATACCTTCTTTTTGAGTAAAGCCTTTTGCAAGTAACCTTGCTTTGAAAGTTTGTATAGTACTGTCTATATTATATTTACTCTTAAATACCCACTTACAACCTATAGGTTTTAATCCATGAGGCAAACCAACTAAAATAAAAGTATTATTGGCCATTATTGAATCAATTTCATCATTAATAGCCTCTTTCAAAAAGGCAACGTCTCTGGAAGACATAGCTTCTTAAAATGTTCTTGGATCTTCTTCTATATTAAACAAAATAGGCATTTCATTACATAGTTTAAATCTATCTCCCTCCACTAGAAAAGTTAACGATTCTAATGAAATAAAATCAGGACCAAAAGTTTAACTGTTTGGTAATTATAAATGTATTGTTTGGTTGCACAATTGCAATCATAAGGTTATATTAAGTTTTAAGAATAAAAATTAAAAAAATATATTAGACAAATAAGAGACTTTATAAATGATACTGAATAAATATTATCTTTTGGAAATATATTAATCAACAAACATAGGTTCTTAACTAATATTATAAAAAGATAATTGATTTATATTTTTTAAATTAGTATATTTTATTTAAATTAATAATAAAAACTAAAAGTACAAGATTTCTATGAACATCATATAATACATGTTTGTCATGATCTGAGCCTAGACCTTAGACGTGGACTGGCACTCCAAAATCATTGTTGATCCTCAAGCGAATCTTTGGCCTGAATGACTACTTAGCAGAAGACTAACTCAACAAGAATTAAGCTTCAAAGAAGAATTAAACTATTTAATCTCAAAATACTCAACTGTCTCAAAATACTCTGGAAACAATAATAGTTTAAACAGTTTAACAAAGGAATACTAAAAACATACTTAAAACTAACTATTTACGAATCATGTATTGTTCAAGATGTATGTTGGGACAAGACCCATGAAACCTCAAAGTAACTAACTAAAAGATAAAAGTGGAGACCTCTAGAATGCAAAGAGGCTCACTAAAACTAACTGGGAGTGCAAAGTGAGCTCAACGAAGCGTTTGTTGATGATCTGAACACCTATATATGTATCATAAAAGATACAGGTTAGATGACACCAGTACAATGTACGAGTATGTAATAAAGCTGAATGAATAAATAACTAAACTGATGAGATTGAAAGAATACTCAACTTAACTCATTATCAAGCAATATTAAGAGATGAAATATTTAAAGCTTCATAACTAAAAGATGTCAACTAAAGGATATATATAAAAATACATTAAATTACTTTTTAACTCTTATTTGAGAGATTCTCTAACCGACAACCATCACTATGAGCTACGTGATGATTCAACGTCTCACCCACGCTGCCAGAACTGTCTTATACCTTGTCGCTGTATAGAACACATAAACTAAGTGGATCACTAAAGCTCTACTCGGAAAAAATAAGGAGTCATCTCAAAAGTACGATCATTTACCCATGTTGGCTACATGGTTTATGAGGAATGCGAGTTGTTTGAATCCATCCCCATATCGGTGCTCAATACTACTCCCAATATATACTCATGCTCAAATGTATAAATAATACTCTTTCTCAATTTGAGGTAATTTCTCAAAATATCCTCTTAAAAGATGTAACTGCTCTAAAATATCTTTGAACTCATTAACTCTCTTCAAAATTAAAAATTCTCTTTTCTCAATGTAAAAAGTGATACATTTGGATATACTTAGTTCCCTTATACTTTTAATCAAATCATCTTTAAGACTCTTTCTCAAAAAATCAGCTAACAATGCTTACTTAAAAGGATTCCAATAATAACTCAACAATAGGGTTCATTCTGAAAAAATAGACATGAACAATCAACTCAAGAATCTCAATGCAAAATGTAACAACTCAATAATCATGAAATAAAATTCAGTTGTGGACAACGAAACTCATCTCAAGAATGATCAAAACTAAGAATGTAATACTAGATTATTCTTTATTAATAAAAAGTAGATGTAGGGCGTGAGGGCAAACTCAGTCCATCACAATGATAACCTTACATACCTTAATGACGAATTCTAAGGAAAAACCTTGGAAGATGAATGTCACGCCCCGAGTCTACACCCTAGACGTGACCGGCACTCTAGAACCATCGCTGGCCCACAAGCGAAGCATTGGCCTAACTCAACACTCAATAGAAGACTTACTCAACAACATATGAACTCAATTGCAAAAATTAACTCAATTGTCTAAAAATAAATAACTCAGAGTATTTAAAAATATTCAACTAGCCATAAGAAGACAACTCAAGTCTTAAAACATTAACAAGGAAAATGGAAAAGTTTCCTCAAAATACTACTATTATGAAGCCTCTAAATATTATGATGGAAGTCGGGACAAGACCCACGACGTCCTAACAAAACAAAACCATAATGTGAAGCCCTTCGGAAAGCAATGAGGCTCACCAAATCTAGTTAGAATGCGATGGGATCAATGAAGCACTGATTGATGATCCTGAATAATTGTATCTTTATCATGAAATGATGTTAGCCAAATGACGTCAGAAAATTGAATGTACGAGCATGTAAGGGGAATACTCAACATAGATATATATAGCTGAACTGACATAAAGGGAAAACATACTCACCTCACCTCACCTTACCTCAACATGAAAGAAACAATAAAAGGTGCAAGATTTATAAAGCTTTTAAAATAGTAGATAATAACTCAAATGTATATAAAAAAAAATACAATAATAAGCTCTTTGCTTTTATTTGGGAGATTCTCTAATTGACAATCATCACTATGAGCTATGTGATGATACAATATTTCGCCCCACGCTGCCAAAATTTTCCTATACATTGCCACGGTATATAGCATCCTCAACTAAGTGGATCCACTAATCTACGCTTAAAAGCAATAAGGAATCATGTAAAAATATATGATCATTTACCCATGTTGGCATACATGGTTTATTAGGATTTTGAGTTGTTTGAACTCAGCCCCATATCGGTGCTCAATACTACTCCCGATAATATTTATAACTCATGCTCATATATTTAAAAATATAACTCTTCCTCAATTTGAGATAATTTCTCAAAAGGTTCTCTTAAAAGAGATAATGCTCAAAAAGCTCCTGGTAAACTCATTTAGAAATCAAGGTTTCTCTCATTTTAAATGTAAAAATGTTACATACTTGGGGATACTTAGTTCCTTATACTCATTTTGAAATATAAAACTCAACTCTCCTCATTCTCATTTACTCAAGTCTTAAAACAAGTTATAAATACTTGTAGAAGACTTCTCAAATAACTCAAAAGCTCTTTCTCAAACTTTCCTCTTAACTCTACCTTGAATTTGGAATGTGAATTCAAGATTTATGATTAGGATATTTAGGATCTCTCAATGATTAGTGAAGACTTAGATAGGTGGTAATAAGAAGAGAGTGGAGACACGATTCAAAGGAACGCATACGGGATGAAGAACGGAGGTGAAAGGGGAATGACTCCCCTGGCACATCAGTGGCGCGCCGCAGCAGCGCTCAATTAAATGGGGCTGGTTTGGGGCGAACTGCAGGCGCCAGCCCCCCTAACGCTATGGGGGTGCGCTTCCCCAGCCCCAACCCAAAACTCTTTGATGAACTTTTCTTCTCATTTTTTGGTCCTAACTCATCTAGAATCGATTGAGTTCTTTAGAACTCCCTTAGATTCATAAACCCAACACAATTAATCAAAAATTCACTCAAAATCCCTCAACAACAACACTCATTCACAAGATTCTCACCTCAAGAACTCAACAAAACTCCATTGTTAAAGAATGAAGCACAAAGCCTCAAGAACATCATCAAGAATCTCAACATACACAATCTCATGGACCAATTCATAAATGGAAACTCATGATTGGAATGAGGGTGAATAAACCCAACACTATGAAAGCTTACATACCTTGAAAGAACTATGTTCTTGGCGATTTCCCCAAATTCTTGAAGAACTCTTAAACCCTTCTCTTTTCTCCTCTTGAACTTTGCCCTAAATTTCTTAAACGTTTTAGAATGAATGAAAAATTGATCTCAATCAGCTTAGACCCCTAAATGGATGAAAAATGTATAGGCCTAGTGGGGTAGGGAAAAGACTAAAATGCCCTTCCTTAAAATGGATGAAAAGACCCTATCTAGAGAGGTTGCACTCAAACGGGCATAATTCCTTCATCCGAACTTGGAATTTAGCAAACTCAGTGACGTTGGAAAGAGGACTCAAAGACCTTTGATTTGATACCTCGTGGGCCACCTAACTCATCATGTACCGAAAGTTATGGTCGTTTGAAGTTGACCCAAAACTTAAAAACTGACCAAAGTTCAAGGTGTTACAATGAATCCTAGCCTTGATGTTTCTCGAAGTTCTTGAGTGTAGAAATTTTGAGAATGAGACTGTTGAAGTAATGCAAACTAATTGACTTTATATTTTGGGGAAGGTTAATAGTCGTAGGTTGGGGTAATGAGATGAGAAAGAGACAAAAATATTCCTTTTACAACGTGAAAAGAAGAGAAAACTAAAAGAATTCTGAAGTAACGTTTGTGGTCGCGCAGATGAAGCTTAGTTCACGCAACACTTCGTGCAACCTTAACAGACACACTATCCCTGCAGCGCAGCGGACATCCACTTCGCGCAGACTATATAGTGCCCGAAAAATGGCATAACTTTTAGCACATAACTTGGACTGATGAATGGTCAAAACAGGTTGAAAGAAGACTTCAAGGTCTTTCATATGGCTGGTATTAATCCACAAAACTCTTCATATTTTTGTAGGTATGATTGATTGAAGTTGATCATTGAATGAACTTACATAAAAAAAACTTAATCGTTAGAGAACCTCTCAACTCGATTTTATGCTACATATTCATTATGACCTTAACTCACATACAAATCACTTCTTATACTTAGGAATGAACCTTAATATATATTAACAAGTAGTATATCACCTGACCTAAGTTGATACACTTACGACAACCGATTTGGATTCTAAGAATAAAATTGTGAGGTGTTACAATGTTTGACAAAAATATTAATATTATAAATATAATATCATAAATTATGAAAATATTTGACAAAAATAATCTATCAAGATTAATTGAAAAAATAAATGACTTACAATGTGAACTATTAAGTCAATAATATTAAAACAAATGAAATTGAAAATATAACATAAATTCTAAATTCTATTTTTTTTTTAACATAACACTCTTATGTCAAATTTCAACATAACATACAAAAATATAATTTAAGAAAATAAAAATGTAAATATATAACCTTATTCAACAATGAATTCTACTTCAATTTAAAAATTAGAATTATAGAATACGAACAAAATTGTGCTAACGAAAAAAATAAGAGAAATTTGCAAAAACAACAAACTTTAAGCATTAAATAGGACTCCTTAGTTATACTTTCACTATTTGCAATAAACAACTATATTTTAATTTGCTATGGAACTAATTTCTGTATTTTTTCGCATGTTTCATTTTTATAAATTACAAATACCAGTAAATCACGAGAGAATCTTTCAAATTAGGTAAACATGCTGAAATTACTCGCTCGAAACTTCCATTACATACATGAGTCTAAAATAGGCACTTGATTCTCCTTCTTCCTTGTCAAATTTAATTCACCATTGTTAATCATTCTTGGAATCTAAAAACTAATTTGTTCATCATTTTTTTGCTGAGAATTTTAAAATCATTTATAGATCTGTTAAGCAATTTTTGAATAGAAAATTGGAGCAGTCGTTCATCATTGTTCAAGCTGCATAAATAATTGTGAATTTATATGTATGATAATTAGAATACAAATTATTTGAAATACAAATGTGATGTTGCGATAAAAAATGTTGAATATAATAAAATTTAGAATACAAATTCATTTTAGATATATTTTTATTTAGGATATAATTTGTTTTGGATTACAATACACATATATTCATAATACAATTTACTAGGGGTGTCATCGGTTCGGTTCGCTTTTATATATTATTGATTCGGTTTATCAATTTTTTATTTTTAAATACGTTTAACCGATAATAAATCAACAAGATATTTTATCGGTTTTTAGTTGTTAACCGTTCAATTTTTTATTTATCCAATAAGAAAATGCTCATAAAATAAATATATGACTTCTTACTTCTCTAACAATTTGACGTGATATATTGAAACAAACAAATCAACTATAAATAATTTTGATATAGTTAAAAAAGAAAGATAATAAATCTAAAGCTATTAGTACTCTTAGTTTTTTCTATCGTCGGATGGCCGACCAATCCCTACCTATCGGAGTAACCTCACCCTTGAGATCGTCGGATCCCCCGGAACCACCTGACAGAGTAGTTGCAATGGAGGAGGATATCATTAACAAGCAATCGTTTAAGGAGATACTCCTGGATAAGCATCCAGACCTAAACCAATCCTACTACGCAGTTATGGGAAACCCACGGATGACAACTGATCCACTGATGAAACCATCCAACTGACTCTGGAGGGAGAAAGAAAGAATCTACTGCCCATGGAGGAACTCAGTTATTGTTAAGCTTATGGGAAAGAAGATATCCCACCAATACCTCAAAAACAAACTAACGGAACTTTGGAAACCCACAGAAAACCTTGTCCTAATCGGTCTAGGTTGGGACTTCTATATTGCCAAGTTCAACCAACAACATAATATGGACAAGGCAATCCATGGAGGGATGTGGTTTAGCTTGGGTAACTTCTTGTCGGTTAAATATTAGGAACCAAACTTTGCACCAAGGGATTCAACAATCACACACTCCGCAATTTGGATAAGACTATCCAGTTGCCTACCGAATTCTATGACAGGAGCATCCTGGAAAAAATAGGCAAAAAGTTAGGCGCATTGCACAAAATTGATGCTTGTACATCCGCCACACTAAGAAGAAGGTATGCGCAAATATGCATAGAAGTTCTGATGGGGATTCCGATAAAAACTTCAGTGATGATAGGGAACCACAAACAAGAGGTTATATACGAAGGGGAAGGCACACTCTGTACTGGTTGTGGGAGAATTGGTCACGCCACCACGAAATGCACTACCACCAATACACTACATAACAAAGCACCGCACCAAAGTGAGGAAACCACAAGCACCCCAAAGGCAGAAGGCTGGAAGACCGTAATCTTTCCTAAGAAAAAAGGGAGAAAGGAGACACACCAAACGCCTAACGGCGTGTAGCCTGTGGCCAAACCTCAGGTACGAGATCACAGGGAGCTGACAGGTAAGTCCTCTAACCCAAAACTCACCCTCCCACCCCCCAGTAGAATGGAAAAGGACACGAATCTTATGACCAGATCGCAACAGGGCAACACCCAGGTCAAGAACATTACTAACGAGAGAGAAAAATATATAGAGGGTCCCAGTGCTCTTATGGGGAACTCTATGGAACCCCACGCCCCAAACAAAGGATTAAATGCTAATAGAAAGCTGAACTCCCTAGTAAATGCGCCGGATACTACGAAATATCTCCCCTTGGCCACCCTCATTCCCACAACTTGCAATAATGTAGATCCTTCAAAGAAAAAGGTAGGCGTCTTCCTCTCACAGTCATTAGAAAATAATCATCACACTTTCCCTATGGATTTGACACCTACCGTCGCATCAATTAATTATACCACCAGCCACCCTTATTCGGTATTAAGCACCATGGCCACCCCACTACCACAACCAGTGGAAAGGTAGTGGAAGATAAATCACCCAAGTCCCAACCCCTTGATCTTTGTCTCGGTGCTAGTGCCCAAAAATCACATCCCAGAATCATGGCTAGAGATGGCACTACAAGGACGGTCACTAATCCTAACAGTGTTTATCGGTCTGCAGCTGATATTCATTGTTATGGAGGATCCCCGATACCTCGCGCAGATAATCGGTGAGGGCATGAACTAGGCAATCAGCCAGTTTGGGCAACAACTATGGACGCAAGCGCTGCTGCAAACGTCTCTGTTCAGCAACCCCAACCAAATGTCGACATTGGAAAGAAACCTCCTCTTCAGTCAGCTTCAACAACAGATACCCTTCTTCCCACTTTCGAGCTCCAACTCGGAAGTGCTGAACCTAAGGTTTATCCCTTGGCCAACACCAGAAATGGATCAAATTCAGCCAAACCCAGGCTGGGTAGGAAACCAGGGGACAAAATTCATTTGTCAATAGAGATCATAAAACAAAGCACCCTAGACTTAGAGGAATGGATTCGCGCCACTAGGGATCAAGACGTTGAGTCTTTAGTGTTGGACAAGTCAATACTCAAAGAATTCAAAGTGCCCTACAACAAAGCTATCTTAGTTCTCTCTCCCCAAAATATAGTGAAATTGGCTATGAAAGTGACGAACCGAAAGGGAAAACCCCACCAAGAGCTTCTCTGGACCCTCAGATAGACGAGGAACTTTCTTCCAAGATGGTGAAAGGGAAGGAACCACTACTGAACACACCACCCCCCCAACACGCCAATGAATTTCATCATTTGGAATGCTTGGAGGCAAATAGTGTCGCTTTCAGGAGACAATGCAGGGCTCTGATCAAAATGCATAAACCATCAATCATGGTCCTCCATGCGACCAAAATGAAGGACCACACAAATATTACCTCTGAGCTAGGGTACGACTCTTTTATCCAAGCAACTGCTAAAGACCTTTTTGGAGGCATTTGCTATCATGTGGAAGAATGATATCCTTAAACTGGGCAACATGACTACCACTGTTATGGTTAAGGTACTCTCCGAAAATTACACTTGGCTCTTTTCTGCTTTGTATGCCAGTAACAACTTTAGCTCCCGCTCCATCCTCTGGGATAGCCTCCGCAGAATCTCCCAGACTCACTTTGGACCATGGTTTATCGGCGGAGACTTCAATGAAGTTCTCCTGGCAAGAGATAAGCTAGAAGGCAGATCCATCAATAATAACTGCGTCGATATCCTTTGGCAGTGCCTTAACCAGTGTAACATGATAGACCTAGGGTATAAAGAGAGTAAGTACACTTGGACCAATAAGAGATACATAAATATAAAGGAGCTTATCATGGAAAGGCTGGATAGGTGCTTGGCTAACGGCCCCTGGGTACTCTACTACCCCGACTCCACCGTAACCTATCTCCCCAGAACCCACTCAGACCATTGCCCTCTAAAAGTCTAGCTAGAAAAAAATAGGCCCAACAACGGAATCATACCCTTTAGGCTTGAGCCCATGTGGTGTGGGCACCCGGATTTCCAAAATGTGGTCAAAAAAAGTTTCACCCCCATAGTGAGCTTCCTCGAGCCATTACCACTTTCAAGGACAACGCTACCAAATGGAATAGAAACATCTTTGGAAACATATTCTCTAAGATGAGGAGGATTGTAGCTAGAATCGATGAGATCCAGAGATCCCACCATTACCCCCACAACCCTTTCTTCAACGATCTAGAATCCACCCTACTCTGCGAATATAACACCACCTTATAGCAGGAGGAAGTTTTTTTGGAGAACTAAGTCTAGAATAGACTGGCTAACTCAGGGTGATGCCAACACTAACTTCTTCCACATTTCCACTATTAACAGAAGGTGAAGGAGGAATGAATTTAGGAGCTCGGAAGAAATTATGGTCCATGTCACCAGTTTCTTCACCCATCTTTACTCCACTAAACTCCTTACAACCACCCTCTCAAAGCCTTACAACCATCTTGAGGCCAACTGCATCACATACCCCATGAGGGAGGCTCTAGATGCCACCCTTACAATTAATGAAATCATGGATGCCATCAACTCTTTCAAACCCCTTAAGGCCTCTGGCCTGATGGACTCCATCCCATGTTCTTTCAAAAATACTGGGAGTTAGTAAAGGATAGTACAGTCTCCTTATGCACTAATATATTTGAATCCAGCACTATGGATCATGTCATGAACACCACCCTTTTGTGCCTCATCCCAAGTGTATCAATGCTTGTATGATGAAAAACTACAGACCTATTGGTCTGTGCAACACTCCTTACAAGGTTGTCAATAAAATCATTGCAAAAAGAATGAAGGCTCACCTCCACCATATCATTGGCCCTAGTCAAACTAGCTTTCTATCTTGTAGAAGAGCTAGTGACAATGTAATTATTGTGCAGGAGTTTGTTAGTCGCTTTAGGAAAATGAAAGGAAACAGGGCAGCATGATTCTAAAGATTGACCTAGAAAAGGCTTTTGACAGGCTTGAGTGGTCCTTTATTAGAGACTCTCTTGTCTTCTTTAACTTCACCCCTCCCCCAAGCTCACCAATCTCATCATGTCCTGCATCTCCTCCTCCTCCATTGTTGTCATTGTCGATGGAGCCATTAATGACTACTTCACCCCCTCGAGGGGAATCAAACAAGGGGACCCCATCTCCCCCTATATCTTCATCATTTGCATGGAAAGACTTTCTAGGATGATAGATGATATTGTACGAGCCAATCTTTGGATATCCATAGGCATATCCACTTCCTGGCCAAAAATCTCCCACCTCTTCTTCACAGACGACTTGAATCTCTTCTCTAGAGCCAACCCTGAGAGTTGCCTTGTCATTAATACTATTTTGGAGACCTTATGCAAAGCCTCTAGGCAAAAGCTTAGTCTCAGTAATTCCAAGGTCGTTTTCTCCCAAAATTGTACTCCTGACTCCAAAAATGAATGCTCTAATCTGCTCAACATCAAAGCCAACAACTCCTTTGGAAAATACCTTGGCTTCTCCATCTTTCACTCCAGACCCAGCATAGTGACTTCTAATTCATCATTGACAACATGAATGCTAAGTTTCAGGGTTGGAAGACTAATTTTCTCAACCTAACTGACAGAAATGTGCTGAAAAAACCTCCTTTGGCAGTATCCCCCCCATGTAATTCAATATATCCAGCTCCCAATCAGAACTCTGAATGCTTGGAAATCCATAGGCATATCCACTTCTAGGCCAAAAATCTCTCACCTCTTCTTCGCAGACGACTTGAATCTCTTCTCTAGAGCCAACCTTGAGAGTTGCCTTGTCATTAATACTATTTTGGAGACCTTCTGCAAAGCCTCTAGGCAAAAGCTTAGTCTCAGTAATTCCAAGGTCGTTTTCTCCCAAAATTGTACTCCTGACTCCAAAAATGAATGCTCTAATCTGCTCAACATCAAAGCCAACAACTCCTTTGGAAAATACCTTAGCTTCCCCATCTTACACTCCAGACCCAACATAGTGACTTCCAATTCATCATTGACAACATGAATTCTAAGTTGCAGGGTTGGAAGACTAATTTTCTCAACCTAACTAACAGAACTGTGCTGGTAAAAACCTCCCTTGGCAGTATCCCCTCCCATGTAATGCAATACATCCAGCTCTCAACCAGAACTCTGAATGTCATCAATCGTATCCAGAGGAACTTTGTTTGGGGCACCACTGCGTCTTAAAAGAAAACCCACCTTATAGGCTGGGACACCATCACCAAAAGAAAGGAAGAAGGGGGGTTGGGAATCCAAAAAAATGAGATTAGGAACAAAGCCTATCTTACAAGCCTAGCATGTAGGCTATATAAGAGTCCATCGCCCTTTGGATAAAGGTACTCTATTACAAGCACTGCCACAACAGGAACAATGCCCTTACTAGAAACATCACTATTAGGACCTGGAAGAGTATCAGGAGTGGCTGGGAGTATTGTAAATAAGGATCTAGCTGGATTGTCAACAATGGCAGAAAAGTAAACTTCTTTGAAGATAACTGGATTCTTGGGTTGGGAGCCATTAGGCATCATGTTGCTGGACCCTTGAGTAGACAGGACCAAAGCACTACTATCGCCTTCTTCATTCATAATGGTGCTTGGAACCTCAACGACCTCTCCATAAGCCTTCCGGATAACATTCTCAACTTTGTAAAGGATAGTCTCATCCCAAACTCCACCACCAATGATGATATTCGAATCTAGAATTTGACCAACAATAGGAGGTTCTCAAGTATAAGTTCTTACGACCTCATCAACTCATCCACTGGCCGAGATATTGGTCAAGGTTCTAACAATGACCTTTCTTGGATGTGGAAACTGGAAGTCCCTTATAAGATTAAGCCTTTCATCTGGCTTATAAACCATATGCGTCTTCCTACTTCTAAATACCTTCACAACATTAGGCTTAATGTTAACCCGACCTGCAATAATTGTGATAATGGCGAAGAAGATATCAACCACATCTTATTCCATTTCCATATGGGAACTACCTTTTGTCATAAAATGGCAAACTATAGCCTCACGCTGGCCAGTTTTAACTCAACCTGCATCTTCACAACTGGTTGGAAACTTGGCAAGCCATAAAGCACAAGGGATTCAATAAGTGGATCACTTAGGGTATGATCATCCCCTTTTGCCTTTGGGGCCTTTCGAAAAGCAGGAATAACAACCATTTTAACAATAAAAGGGAGCAGACTGATAATATCATCAATCAAGCAATGGAGTGCCACTTTATAGCGAGTAAAACCAACCACCCCAAACCGGGAAGAGTCCCCATTTGCATCAAATGGTGTCCCCCAACCATAAACTCCTTCAAACTAAACACTGATGGTGCAACACATGCCGATGCTGGAAGGGGTGGGCTAGGCGGCCTATTCAGGGACCACAATGGGAAATGGCTGAAAGGCTACTCAAAAGCATACTCCCTCATGTCAATAGTACAAGATGAGCTGCTTGCGATCCTCCATGGGCTTAGGATCGCCGAAAGGGACAACCTACTACCCCTGGAAATTGACACTGATTGCGAACAAGCCGTAAGGATGATTGTTGAGATTACGCGTATGTTTAACAATATAATCTCTGCTTACAGGTACTTGCTTATGAAGTTGGACATTTCAGCTTTCTTTTCTTATTTTTCAAGGGTCCAGAAGGCTAAAAGGTGGGGGAGAAGGAAGTCAAACCTCTAATCGACCTGGACACATAAAGAATTCTCGGCCTTTTTTCATAAGAAGAAATAAAAGTATGTAGGCCTCTATGCTCAATCAAATAAGAAAGCTCGAAAGGCAAAATAGCCTTTTACTGCTTTCTAAAGCAAAAGGGGAGTACTGGTCAGAAGTAAAGACCACACGGCGGACATGTTGGCAAAGGAAGGTGCAAAAGCTCCCACTTTTGAACTAATTGAAAAGCTCGAGCCACCACCCCCAAGCATACGTATCTAGTATTTTGGAATCTGATGTAATAGAGATAGGTAGTATAAGAAGGATCCCTATGAACAATGTATTGGTAAATGGCCAAATGATGGCCAGAAACGAGATAGCGTACTCTAATTGGAGCATGCCTCCAACGCCAGTTTAACCGCTAATAATATTATCATCCTTGCCAAAAAAAAAAGATAATGATAAATTGTTTCAATAAGAGCAGATGTAGTACAAATGTTACAATTACATGTGTAGCGACCCTTTCGAAATAATATAAGCCAATAACTCACGAGAATCTTATACATATATTGTCCTAACACTAGTAAAAATGACATAAAAATAATATTACCAACTTTCGAGTACCGAAACTAGGTCATTCATGCTTCACACAATCATTCAAAATTAGTGATAAATTTAATATATTACAAGACTTGGGCTTACACACCCCAAAAGAACAAGACATAGAGCCATACTTATATTACAACCCATGGTGACTCAAACTTTCATGTGAATATACAACACATAGATCATGTACAAGTCTCAAGGTTTATACAAAATATAGATGCCTATATGAAAATGTGATCTTCCTTAAAGCTCTCAAAATCTCCATCTTCAATGGCCCGCTTCACGCCTCCTCTCGATCTTTCCATACGATAGAAACAACTATTGCTAAGCATATAGCTTAGTGGTGCAAAACTATAGGTTCTGAGCTATCAGATTCACCAAACTACCTTTCTCAAGTCATGGGCAGCATAATCGAACTTAATAAATAAATCAAGTAAACAATATATAAAGAGTATCAAGTTCGATATTTAAAGATCCAAATGTCAAGAACGCTCATAGCACCAATTTTCAAGAGATTCAATAACAAGGCTCGCCCAATATATACATCATGCTGTCACACCAAGCACAAGCAGGTATCAAGAAGGAACGACGCCCTGTATCAAGAAGGGTCAAAGCCCAATAATCAAGAGAATCAAGAACCATATTAAAAATGGCTTTCTAGTTCGTACTTAAAATGGACAACTTCCATTCTTAAGATGGACTAAAAATCCAGAGTCAAGATGGCAAATGATCTGAATCAAGAAGCATGCCAATAGTGACAAAGTCACAGCCACAAGAAGGACAAGGTCCCAACAAGAGTGCCAAGTGATCAAATAATCCGTACGAGTAGGCGAGTTACACAAGCGTCTTTAACGTCTTAAAGGATACCAACACGACAATCCAAAGTGACAAGAGGTAACCAAGGTAGAAGTTAAGAGAGTACAAGTACAAGTTTATACACAAACCTCAATGCTTTAGCAAAGAAACAATCCAACACAGCTTCACGAGTTCAGACCGTAGACCAACCAACGTTCAAGGTCCTCAAGTTGTTCACGAGTATATACAACCTTAAAAATACAATTAAATGATTTATTTAATTCCTAGCAGCTCAATAATGTTGGTGTAAAATAGGATTATCATCACACGTAAGCTTAGCCTGTACAAATACGACTATGCTCCCAAAACAGTGATTCTGGCCAGCCTAGTACCTCATGTCGCAACTTAGATTTGTAAACGAAAACGGCAAAACTAGACTTTATAACCTTTATGAAAGATGTGGATACATCTCTTAGGGTTGCAAACAAATAAGAATCACCGCAAAATATATTTTGTACAACAATATATATTCAAAACACTAACAATTGTTCATACAGGATTTGTAATTTCAAAATCTGGATAGAACTTGTCCTATGTTGCGTCCCATATTTAGAATCCATAACAGCTACATCAGTGTTTTATATAAACATAAGAGTTGTAGGTCTACGTATTAGCTTTCCAAATCATATTTATTCACTGTAAACTAAGTTCTAGAGCAAGAGATATGCATAAA
This sequence comes from Solanum gracilifrons, assembly GCA_029582605.1. Lineage (NCBI taxonomy): Eukaryota > Viridiplantae > Streptophyta > Magnoliopsida > Solanales > Solanaceae > Solanum > Solanum gracilifrons. Next base: position 34,103 of record JAJOOH010000811.1, read on the forward strand.
ATACCAAACATTACCCAACTCAGAAACAAATTTCGTCACTTACCAAAAAGAAATGTGTCTCAAATTCCAGCCAAAAGGGCCAAGTTTTTCTCTTGTGATTTTGAAGAACAATCTGTTTAGATATGTTTCTAAGGTTCTAAGACTTGAGGAAAACGAATTTACTAAAGGAAGTGAGAAAATATATAGTCAAACAAGTGATGTTTATCACTTGGGCAACTGTCCTTCAAAGGTGCTGCTCAAAAAAATTTGTGTGCTGCCCAAAAAGCATACATATACACCTATATATATATCCTTCACCTCCTTTTAAAGTTATACATAATTCTAATTAGAATATTACGAACATACCCCAATACAATACCTTAAATTACGATCACAATTTATGTTAAGCAAGTTAGCAATTATCACAACATTTCAAGTTCCCAAAATGAGAGTAAAACATATTGTATTAATTAAGCAATGGTAAATCGACATGCGACTCTTGGTTAATATTTAGGGGTGTTACAACATGTTACAATCAAAACATAATATGAAATTTCTGATGAGAATTATAAATGTTGTGAAATGTGTAGATTGTAGTGTAGAGTACTCATATAGTGTTTAGTTATGCTAAATTATTAATATTTAATATTTATGAAGGGTAAAGTAGTAAATTACTATCATCTTAATAGGTATCGGTTTACCCAATAACCCAATACTGAAAATCGAAATCAAACCGATAATCCAATAATTTCTTTTTATAAAACTATTAAAATTCGTTAACCCAATATCAATAATCCAATAATATTTTTTTCGGTTCGATTTATCGGTCGGTCCGATTTTTGCACACCCCTACAATTTACATGATGTGATTCATATCGTATATTGAACATAATACACTTTCGAATACAATTCAATTTAGAAATATATTTTTTCTTAGAATACAATTTGTTTTGGATACAAATATTGAATGGTTGAATGATCATGAATTTGTGTATTGGATGATTGAAGTACAAAATTGTTTAGAATACAATTTAGATGATGTGATCCAAATTGAATCTTGAATATAATACATTTTGGAATACAAAAACAAATTAGAAATACATTTTTACTTAGAATACACCCAATTAAATCGAATCCAATTACTAGAAGCCACATTTATAGGGCATGTTTAGAAAATCACCTTGGTAATTAGATTTGGTATAATTGAGTGTAATTACACTGTTTGATCTGTTTGATTAGCCATGTAGCTACCTAGTCAGCAGCAAGTAATTGAGTGTAATTGGAAGAGATAATTACACTCTCCAATTCTCAAGGATGAGTTGTGAATTGTTGGTAATTACATGGTACAAGTTGATTACTTTTTAATTTCTTCTGTTTGTTTTTATTTTTTTTAGTTCTATTATTTTAAATTCTTTTTTATTTTTATTATTCTTAAAATATATTTTTTTATTTTATATTATTTATGTTTCATTTCCTTCTCATTCTCAACCTTTACTTCTCATTATTTCATGAGATTTTTCGTATTATATATTTTATTTATTTATTCTATCTTTATTTTTTTTTCATTAGCATGATTTTGTTAATATTCTAATTTTGAAATCGAGGGAAAATTAATTGTTAAACAAAGTTATAGATTTACATTTTCATTTCTTTAAATCACATTTATGTACGTTATGTTGAAATGACGTAAGAGTAGTACTAAATTTCTTTTGGGATTTAGATCTTATGTTATATTCATTTCATTTGTTTTAGTAGTATCAACTTGATATTTCATATTGCAAGTCATTACTTTTTTTGTTAGACTTGATAAATTATCTTTTTGTCAAATATTTTTTATAATTTATAACAATATCATTTAAAAGGTCTCTTATTGGTCTAATATAAATTTTTAATTTTAGATAATTAATTTTTATTCTTAAAATTTAATATAATATTATGATTGCAATGGTATAAGTTATAACCAAACAATAATTTGTAATTACTGACAAACAAAAAACACAACAATATAATTACTAGATTATATAATTGAATTGCTACCGTTGTAATTACACCAATCATAATTACTAGTCGCTTTCGAGACTGACTCTCATATTGAACCCCAAACTCATTTCAATCAGTAGTACTAACATTTTTCACCAAACCGCAAACGGAAAATCAATTTTACAAACTGAACTGAACTGAACTGAACTGAACACGC
>JAJOOH010000814.1:0-105047 GCA_029582605.1 Solanum gracilifrons
AGAACACTGAAAATCCGAGATTCTTATAATTTGGGAAACTTCCAGAATAAAATATAATTACCCCCAAATGTATGGGATTTATGTAAGTTATACTTTAATATACAAATAAAATGGAGCTTTTAGCTCCACAATTTTATTTTATTTTTAAAAGAATCCACTATGTTGATAGAAATGTTAATGTAATAATTATATCAACAAACTAAGATTAAATAAACTATGTGGATTTTGATAATGGGATATTACTCCTTTCTAAAAATATATAAATAATATTATATATTAAATTGCAACACACCGTTATTTTGTTATGTTTTTTAAAAAATGATTTTTCGATTGACGAGCCAAGTTATCATGTTTCGTATCAACCGCCGAGGAGATGTTAAGTGATTATACAGGAGAATATTTGTACACATCATTTGAATTTTATTTAGACCGAACTTATAGGCCAAAGAGGGCCTTGAAGCTAAAGCTAAAGTTCCATAGCTTTCTATGTGAAAGATGAAAAGCGAGATTTTATATTTTTAAGGCTAAATTGTTGAAGCTAAATGAAGGAAGGATTACAATATTGCATTTCCAAGAAATTACTTCCAGTAGTTATGAAAACTGATTCACTTATCCTAAAGAATGTTCTCGATGAGAATTGGAAGATTCCGTGGAGAATTACTTTGGAGGAGAGTTGCATAGAGAGACTCATAAAAGCAGGGAAAGTTACTTTGGTGCATACATTTTGAGAAGGGAATCTAATGGCATTTTTTTTCATTAAATTACTTTCTGATTTTGCAGGCACAATTACCTTTTCTTGATATAAGAATTTATCAAAAAGGTAAAACAAATAATACATATGGACAAATAACAAATCACAAGCATGCAAATAAAGAGATTTCAAAACACATAATTTAATAAACATGTTCAAAAGACAACACTCATCTAATACTAAAGGACACAAAAATGGATAATCACGTAAAGGCACAATACATGTATATAATGGTCAAATCTGAACAATTCTATTTTACAATTTGGTCAAGATTTGACTTACATGTGAATTGATTACCAGCCCATTGTGGTCTCATCTATTTATGCTTATGAAAATGAAATATTGACTAGTGGTCTATGTTTAACAGTGGTATTAGCTCCTGGGGATCAGTGTGTTGATGGAAATCACCAGTCAAATTGTAGATATAAAGGAACAGACTAACAAATCCTAGACAACAAGGAATATTGGAACTTGTACATGGATAGTTCCCCAAAGATTTTCATCTCTCAATGCTACAAGACGTCCTCATTGACTCGGATTTCATGGCATATGCGAGAATTTTAGGTGTTTTGATGAAATCTTAATCGAGCTTGAAGGAAAGGAGTGTCATTGAGTATTTGTCGATATAGCTATCTCCCACTGCCACCATAGTCCTTTCTTCTCCGATGCAATCAATGCTGAACAATGAGCTGAAGAGACTTTGGTGTTTCTTAATTGATTGTTTGGTCTTTAGTTCTTGTTTTTCTTTACGTTTCATTTTAGTGGTTTTGGGTTGGGTCTTTTTTTAGTTTCAATTATATTTTTGGGCTTCTACCCTTTTTATGTATAGTTATCATTCTTATGTAATATATATATAATTATTAAAAATGTTAATGTGTCTGTATTTTAGTAAGTAAAGTGTATCCTAGGTTAGTTCCTATTTTATGTCACATTAAACCCACGGAATGCAATATGTGTTTAGTCAAAAGGACTTGAATCTTCGCCAAAGAAGGTGGCTAGAAATATTGAAGGATTATGACATGAGTGTCCTTTATCACCCCGGTAAATCAAATGTGGTAGCGGATGCTCGTGGTCTACTATCAATGAGTAGTGTTGCTTATATGGAGGATACAAAGAAAGAGTTAGTCCAAGGTGTCTATAGGTCGGCTCGATTAGGTGTTCGACTAGTGAATTCCACCAAGGGTGGTTTTGTGGTTCATAATGGTTCCGAATTGTCTATTGTAATGGATGTGAAGGCTAAGCAAGGTCTTGATCCAATTTTGGTAGAATTGAAAGAGGTGGTACTCAAAAAGTCCGTTGAGACTTTCTCCCAAGGGGGAGTTAGGGTACTTAGATGCCAAGGTCGGTTATGCGTTCCAATTGTTGATGACTTGAGGGAACATATTTTGGCAGAAGCTCATAGTTCTCAGTATTCTATTCACCCGGGAGTCACCAAGATGTACTGTCATTTGCGGGAGATCTATTGGTGGAATGGGATGAAGAAGGATATTGTGGTATTTGTGGCTAAGTTTCCTAATTGTCAACAAGTGAAGGTTGAGCAACATACACATGGAGGTTTATCCCAAGACATTAGCATTCCTACTTGGAAGTGGAAAGATGTCAATATGGACTTTATAGTAGGGTTGCCACGTACTCGACAACAACATGACTCGATTTGGGTAGTAGTGGACCGAATGACTAAATCTGCTCATTTCATTCCCGTCAAGGTTTCCTATTTGGCGGAAGATTATGCTAGGTTGTATTTAAGAGAAATGGTAAGGTTGCATGGAGTACCCTTGTCCATAATTTCCGATCGAGGTACCCAATTTACTTCACAGTTTTGGAAGTCATTCCAAAAGGGTCTTGGTACAAAGTTAGCTTACCACAACTTTTCACCCCCAAACCGATGGGCAAGCGGAGCGTACTATTCAGAATTTTGAAGGCATGTTAGGGGCTTGTGTGATAGATTTTAAAGGTAATTGGGATGACCATTTGTTGTTAATTGAGTTAGCTAATAATAACAGTTATCACTTAAGTATTGATACGGCTCCATTTGAGGCTCTCTATGGTAGCATGTGTAGATCTCCTATAGGATGGTTTGAGGTAGGTGAAGTTTCTCTCATAGGTCCGGAATTTGTACATGAGACCATAGAAAAGATTCAACTTATTAAAGAGAGGTTTAGAACTACCCAAAGTCGGCAAAAGTCTTATGCCGATGTTAGCAGGAGGGATCTTGAATTTGAGGTTCATGATTGGGTTTATTTGAAAAGCTTACCCATGAAGGGTGTTTGAGGTTTCGGAAGAAAGGGAAGGTTAGCCCCCATTTTGTAGGCCCATATGACATTTTGAGGAGTGTTGGCAAGGTTGCATATGAGCTAGATTTGCCAAATGAGTTGGCATCGTGCATTCAGTTTTCCATGTTTCTATGTTGAATAAATGTATGGGGATGCAACATCCATAGTTTCCTAAGACGTTTTGGAGGATTAAGAAAATCTTGCTTATGATGAGGTACTGGTTGAGATTTTAGACCGGCAAGTCAAAAAGTTGAGAAACAAGGAAATTGCCTCTGTGAAGGTGTTATGGAGGAATCACTTAGTTAGTGTGACACTTGGGAGGCCGATGCTGATATGAAGTCCCTATATCCTCATATCTTTCATTCTACTCCTACTCTAGCCTGAGGTAATGAGTTCCTCTTGGGTTTTTTATATGTGTGTGGAGTCATGTGTGATTATGTGTTTCCATGATTTCCTTATGATTATGCATGTTCATGTAAAAGGCTTAAATGTTTAAAAGAATCACTTGTATGATTTATTTTTCCTTATGTTGTTGTGCATTGAATATGAGTTGCTTATAGACTTCATGATATAATTGTTAAACATGCATTATCTATGCTTTTTTAGAATGAATTGCATAAAGGCTTCATCAGATTGTCTTGATTATGTTTTTAGTTTGGAGAAGGTAATTCCTCCTTAGATATGAGAAAATTTTAAATTCATGCATATTGGGTTGCTAGATGTAGTTCCTACTTCCTTCTGTTGTAATAGAGTATGCTGAGTTTGCAGCTGGTGTTTCCTCCTTATTTATGTGTATTGCATGCATAATGGGCTGATAGAGTTAGTTCACCCCTCTTTTTGATTTTTTGAGGACGTCCTAGATTGGAGTCGATAGTTCCTCCTTGGTTGTTTGTATTGCATCGTTGGTTGGGTTGTTAGTTCCTCTCCTACTCTTTTATAACCAATTTAAATCTCATTCAACAACAAATGGTCCCAAGGGGGATATATTGTAACACCCCGTATTCAAAAAGACCAAAATAGCAGATTTCCAGAAAGTTGTAGGTGCCAAACCACGCCGACCACCCACGACCCATGGAGTGGACCACGGACCATGGGCGTGTGTGGTCCGTGGTTGGCCTGCCCAAGTGGGTTCTGAGGGTCTAAGACCATGACATGACAAATGGGCTGTTAGTCAGACTACCGTCTTGGTTGGAGGTCCGTGGTTCGAGACCCCAGAGATCAAGCCTTTTACCCCCAAACGACGGTCCACAAGGACGGGTCGTGGGTCAGACCACGGTCCGTCAACTCGGGTCCGTGGTTCATATCTATCAGTTATTAATTCAGGGGCAGTTGGATCTTTTCATAATTAATTAATTCCTATACTATGTCATTTTACCTATATTTAGAACCCCTATATAAGCCTTTTTACCCCCAAATTCACCCCATTTAATTCATTCTTCCAAAATCCAAAAAGAAAAAGAAAACCAACACCTCTCAATTATTCTCTTTCTAGAACTTGAAGAAGAAGAAGAAGAAGAAGAAGAAGAAGAAGAAGATTCAACTAGGGTTTGATGCTAAGGATCCAAATTCTCCGTTGAAGATAGTCGATTGTACTTAAGGTATGGTAGCTTTCATCCATTGGTTCCTTCGACCAATGGAGTCCCCAAATTTCTCTATTTCAAATGGTAGAATTCCGCAATTAGCTTGGGTTTTCCTCAAATATCATGGGATCTTTTGATTACTGATCTTAATAATTTAATTATGTCTAAATATGCATGAACTAATGATTTACAATGCCTTCATGATGTTTCCCCAATGAACCGATGTTTTCCAAAATGTGATCTCATAGAGTTGGGTTGTTGATGATGAAAGATGAGTTTTATGATCTAAAGCATGAAGTAATATAATTCCATGAATTTATAATAAAATCCCTATCTAATGCAAGAATTATGGATTTGGTGATGTAAAGTATCTTTGAACCTTGAAAGGGCAAAGTATGAGTTTATGCATGATCTTATGAAACCTATGTAAATGCTTTGAGGCTGCTTTGAGAGTAAAGTGCCAATGTTGTTGTTGTTGTTGTGTTTTTGAATGTATATTCTCATAAAACACTTACAATGATGATGTGAAAGGTTTTATCACATAGAAAGTATTCTTAGGTTGGAAGGCTATTCTGATCTGATTGAATCAATGAATTAGAGATATCTCAATGAACTAGTTTGTATTGGCAAAATGAAATGCCTTTCCATGTATAATGAGAATAAGTAAGAAAATATTATTCTGTGTGAATTATGCTAAGCACTGAGTGGATATTGACATTGGGATGAAAGCACTCTGTTAGTAGAGACCGGGTTTCTAGAAGAAGTCTCATGAGATGGAAGCTCTCCCATTAGTAGAGGTCGGGTTTGTAGTAGAAATATCCTTATCCAATAACTATGTGCCCACATAGGTTGATTAGCTAGTGGATCCAGTTAAGCTATAAGTTCATGGTTCTACCTTAGGCAAGTAGAACAATTCTTTTCTCTGTGGGAGACACCGGGTGATCATATTTTGGCTCACATGGTCTCTTTGTCGGTTAAGGATAATTCTCTGACAAAAGTTTGATTAATGAATTAAGGTTACTTAAAGAAGCATCTCATATGTGTTCAAAGACTTAAAAATGATTTATCTTGCATTGACCATGATGTTATGGCCTATGTTTTCTAATTATTTATATTATAATGTTTAAGCTTGGTAGATTGCATATCATGAAATGTTCTTTTTAGCATGTTTTAAATGTTCCCATGCATATCTATCATACTAAGTGCATTTTTTTTACTAACGCATACCCTTTCCTACATCCTCTCAAATGTAGGGTCCGACAGGCAGGGTTTCCGTTCTAGTGGCTAGAGCCTGGACTTTGATCTTTTTTCGAGCTTGGTGAGTCCTTATGGTTCAAGGACGGACTATCCTTATTGTAGTTTCACTTTTGTATTTCCTTTTTGAAAATGATGCATGGGCTAGACCCACATTCATTCGATTGTAATAAATGCCTATGTTGAGACATGAGTTAGACTTCCGCTTTTCTATAAAGTTGTTTTGGACTTAAGTGTTGTTTTACTCTTTATTGTTCTACCACTCTATGTTAGTAGGAATAAGTGGCTTGTATGGACTCCTTCGGGGTTCTATACACTATGTTACATCTAGGGGGTACCCTTGGGTCGTGACATGAAATTTGTCCTATGAATTAATAGGACGAGCCGTAAAAAATTGGACGAGACATTGATGGGTTTTGTAGGGCTAATCCAGACTTAGTAAACTTACTGGGTTAAAATTAAGGTCTCTAGATAGTGTTATGGACCGTAAAAAGTTAGACGACCCATATAATAGTTCCGTAGGAATTTGGCCAATTTTTGAACCTTGTATGACATTTGTAGCCCATTTTCATGACCACACATGAAATCTCATAGTCTAGGTAACAAGGTTTGTCAAGGTACGCCCCAAGGATCCTATATTGTCTTCCTACAATCTTGTATCAGTCAGGTGAATCCGCGATGCAAAATTTCAATTGACTCTATTTGCATTCTGTGCACAGAATAGTGGCACACGTATTAGCACTAACACCCGGCCCATGCTGCAGAGTAGACTATAATCTCAACTGCATGTAAATACTGGTAATGATTAACTCATGAATCATATATCTATATACATATGGATAGTCTATAGACAACTACTTCCTTCCTATTTATTTTACATATACACTCTCTCACTTATAAGTATTTTAACTGAAGACACATACAATTATGTGAAGCATATGACTTCCTTGACTAGAAAAGAGTACTATAACTCTATAGGTTCAGAACTACAACATGAGAGGGTTTATAAAATAGGACTATTTGCTTTCAAGTATCATAGAATCTCTGATGACATTTATAGGAAGAACATGTCATATCGGGTCATTCCTTAATGGTGAAAGAGGTTTTCCCTTTACATACCTTACTTTGGGACTTACTATCTTATAGCGTTTCATCAAAATCGATAGCTGGCAACTTTATCTATAACATAACATCATAAAGGGTAGTATTAGAAGACATTCAAAAATCTCAACAAGGCCGTATCACAATAATAGTTCACAAGCGATAACCTCAACAATTGCTATAGATAAATGGTGTATTTCCACACCTTTGTCTTTCTCAACTTTCCAACTATGTTCATGACTTTTCAAAAAAGTCCGTATTTCTCCCTAATCCTTTAACCGTAATGAACCAGCTCCTTAATCATCCAAAACTTACGTATGAACTTGAACTTGTGGCTTCTAAACATCACCCCGTGAGTTTTTTTTATCAAACAATGTCAAATTCTCTTATTAGCTCATATGTTAAGTTGGAAGATAACTCTTACGATCAGTGACAATAATAGGAGATCATATAATTAGCAATGTCACATATGTAAGCAATTGAGGCATTTCATCAAACACTTGGCGAGCAATAAGCTTGAAAGAACTGTAAACATCGTGTTTTCTCCACCTAGCCTTTCATTTTATCGTAACAAACCCACTATACCACTATAATGTAATCCACCCTTAATTTGTTCAATGCAACAACCAACACAACCTTTGAAACACCTCAGATTTGGAAAAGAAGGAAAAATATAGTTTTAGGTTGCTGTCTGTGTCTATAGGTCCCATCTCGGACTGTAGAAGCTTTTACGATCCGTAGATGGAAACCATAGGAATTGGGGGAAAATAAAATTTTAAATAAAATCTAGTACCCTTTTAGGATTAACTAGGACTGTCTGCCAACCTTTGTACGAGTCGTATATAGGTCTCGTTGGTGACCCATACTTAGTGAAATTTTAAAGCTTAAAGATGGGTTCTATGGTTAGCATGTATGATCCATAGTAAGACCTATGAGCCATACATCGGTTTCATCAAATGTTAGAAAAATTAAGAGTCTTTGATAACTTACTACGGTTCACTAGTATGGTCCATAAAAGGACTTACAAACCATAGGTCCAAACCATAGATGGTGGTGAACAATTATTTTTTATGGCTTTTTAGTCTTTTATCTAATCGGTTAAACAAAAATAATAGTCACTAATCATATTCATATTATCATCCATGGAAAATTACAATTAAGATACTAATCCAAGCTAGAAATATTACAGAGTAGCTCCTTAGACCATGCATGAGAAAACCTATCACCATTCATGATGTTTTCATAATATCTTTATAAGATCCATAATCATTAAATTCACACTAAAAGTGTCATACTACTAATGATATTAGTTTTAGAAACATGTTCAATAATCATTGATAGCATATTTGGATACCATATTAATCATGACCAAATATAGAAAAACAATCAAAAGCATTGATGAAAAATTTAGATGTCATTCATGTCATGATACCATGCTTCTTAGAATATATATATACATTCATCTATAATCTTACTTGAGTTATAAACATTGCTTTCATAAAACATGCATAATGTCTATAACTCATATATCATAAGCTTCATCACTTGTTCATAGTTAAAATTCATGGATCATGCATGAGTTCTATGAATTAAAATTAAAATCATGTAAATACTTCAATTAAAGCATTAAAAGATAGAAAACAAGTAATTGAATCATAATTGAAAAGGACCCATGAAGATTGAATGAAACCCTAACTTTGAATTGAGAATTCAATTTGTAAAACTTGATGATTTTAGGAACCCTATGGAGGAAAGAACTCCATAGGTGAATACTAACATACCTTTGTGATCAAGGATCGATATCCATGTTTAATTGGAAATCTCGAAGTAAAAAACCCTAGCTTCTTCTTCCTTATGTTTAGAGAGGATTTTGGGGATGAATTCGGAGAGAAATTTAGGAATTAGGTAACTGATTTAGAATGTATAGTTTTAGGACTTAATTCAGCTATATAGCTCTTGAAATATGGATTAAAACAACATATCTTAGGTAACAAAAACATAGGAAAGACATAAAATATCCCTTACTTAAAATTTGACGGGATTTATGGACTCCTAAATGGACCATATAGGGATCCGTAAAAAGGAGGAAAAAATTAGGTTTCCCTAAATGGACAACCACTGTCCCTAAATTGCCAGTGATTCCCAAAATAGACCGTTCAGGGTTCGGTGAAGGGCTTACGATTTTTTTTGTGTTAGTAGACATGCCTGTTAACTTGTAACACCCTGATTCGAAAAATGATAAATTGGAGATTTTCAGAAGTTGCAGGTGCCACCAATGGAGGCCACATACAGACCATAGGTTGACCCACGGATCGTAGGTGGGGTCCGTGGTTGGTCACCTTAACTCCACCTAGAAGTTTCAGAAAGAGTCCAGGATCACTCCAAGACCTATGAACCGTAGGTGAGGCCACAATTTGTGGTCCAGGTCCGTGGTTCAGACCTAGTTTCCAACTCTCTAAAGCCAAATGATGAGATGACATTAGGGGCCATAGGTCCATCCACGGTCCGTCGGTCAGGACCGTAGTTGGCCCTAACAACCTTTAAGTTAAGGTTGTTTTGGTCTTTTCCCCAATGCGTTGGATACCTAAACTACGTAGTTTTGGTCAGTATAGGCCTAGTAACTTAATGAGATCTTTCCCTAAACATTTCATTAACAAACATTGATCAAACCAGTGCATAGGGAGAAACAAATAGTCGACCCAAAACCCTCCAAGAACACAACAAGTTTTTTTCAGTTCCATCCCTAAAATCAAAATATTTCTCCATGATATTCGTCACTAGGTATGTGGGATTTCACTAGTGGATTCCTTTCACCCATTAGGTCCCTTGAATTTAGTCAGATTCTTGATTCCTTGTATATTTTTTAGAGTTAGGGTTTTTTGAACTTTAGAGAATTGATGTGATTTAGCTGTTGTAGTGTTCTTAATCCTATTATCAGGTTTTTGTAGCATTGTTACTTAGTTCCTTGCATGAAACCCAGAACCCTAGTGGTGTAGATTCATTTAGTTCATGAATTACACTAGCTAGGATAGATAAACAAATATACGTGCTTAAGATTTCAAATGTTTCATTATCAGTACTTAAATGTTGCATTTTTAGTTAGCATGCAAGAATATTGAGCTATCCAATATATTTAAGTATGTTTTATTGTACACATTTCGAGTTGGAAGAAGGCTTAACATCGAGTTGGATTACGGTTACTGACCCTCATAGACCCAGAACTACGTACCCTCGTATTTTTATAAGTCCCATATGTGGGCATTAGATTTAATGATCACGCCAGTCATGCCTTTATACCCTAGAAAGGTATATTGGGACCTCTCAATTGGGCGTATACATCGGATTCCACGTTTAGCTAACATAGTTTTATATCGGTTAATAGTAGCTCACACGGTCAAACTCTACTGTATTTGACTAGGTTTTTAGATATACTTCAGTATTCAGTCTCATCATGTTATGTACTTAGTCATTGCATTCAATTTAGTTCATATTCAGTGTATTTTAGCATCTTTATCATCTTTGGATTATATCATTGCTCAGTACGCTTTGTTTAGTTATATGATTGTTCAGTTTTATCCTATTCTGCATGCTCAGTACCTTTCAAGTACTGACGCATACTCTGCACTACATCTTTCCATGATGTAGGTGCAGGTCCTCGGCATTCAGATCATGTGTAGATCAGTTCACGATCCGTATTCAGCATGATCAGTGGTGAGTGTTCACACTTCGAGGACATTAGACATGTTTTCTATTTCAGTCTTTCATTTTAGTTTTAGTTTTTATTAGAGTTAGTTGAGGGCATGTCCCAGTATCTCTAGTCAGTTAGAGGCTTATTTCAGACATAGATAGATTCAGTTTTACTATTTTGAGTTATAGTCCAGTATCATTAACTTTTGTTTAGTATTTATATATTCAGATTTATTTTGGGTATTCCCCAATCATTCAGTTTATCTCATATTTTAAGCTTCCACATGGTATCTTTTCTTTAGTTGTTTAAGTCTACTTTTGATATGCCAGCTTAGAGTTAGCTTGGGACACTCGTGATCCTAGGTCCCATGTTTACGTAAAGAGGGTAGCCTTGGGGTGTGAAAAAATTGGTATCAGAGAATTAGGTTTAAGAGTCCTAGGATGTCTGAAAAGCCGCACTAAGTAAAGTCATTTCATGATTGTGAAGTGTGCCACACCTTTGAGGGGGAAGCTTTTAAGTGTTTAGGAAAAAAATCACTTTATTGTTATTCTTATCGTGCGTGGGTATGATCTACTATCTAATTCAACGCTATACATTTCAGATCATGCTTCCTCATAGAGCTTACGCAAGGAATGCTAATGCCTTCAACTCTAAAGCAGTTCCTCTAGTCCTAGACCATGAGGTTTCAAATGAAGATTTTCGGAATGCTATCTAACTTTTGGCTCAGAGTATGGCCAATCAGAACAACCAGCAGGTTTTAGTTCTTACAAATACTAGTAGTGGATCAGTGGCATATAGGGTCTGATATTTTGTTTGAGTGAATCCACCTGAGTTTCTAGGGTCGCAAGATGGTGAAAACCCTAAGAACTTAATTAATGAGGTCAAGAAGATCGTTGGAGTGATGTAATATACTCGAAATGATAGGGTAGAGTTAGCGTCCTACCAGCTTAATTCTATGGCTCACATTTTGTTTGCGCAGTGGAAGGAAAATAAGGGTGAGAATGCAGCTCATGTGACTTGGGTGTGTTTTACCGGAGCTTTTCTAGATAGGTTCTTCCCTAGAGAGTTAAGGGAGGCTAAGGAGTAGGTATTTATGAATTTTACACTAGGTTCAATGTCTGTCCAGGACTATGGACTCAAGTTCACCCAACTCTCAAGGTATGCTCCGCATATGGTTGCCGATCCCAAGGCCCTAATGAGTAAGTTACTATTTGGGGTATCTGACTTTGTAAAGACAGAATGCAGAAATGCTATGTTGTTAGAGGACATTAATATCTCTAGGCCTATGACTCATGCTCACCGACTTGAGGGAGATAAACTTAGAGACTAGCTAAGGAAAACAAAAAGGCTAGAACAAGGTCTTCAGCAAAGGTCTTCAGTTCCAGCACCTTCATCATCTAGTGCTTCGTCCCCTAGGTCTTGACTACATCAAAAAGGTAGGGCATCGGGCTCTAAGTCTCAGGGGAGTGTTTCAAGTAACAAGACCTACCCAACTTGTCCAAAGTGTGGTAAGAACCATACGGGAGAGTGTCTTCCAAGAATGGAGGGATGTTTTGGGTGTGATCACTCTGTCCATAGGTTAAGAGATTGACCTTTTTCTAAATAGGGAAAAGGAGGTCCGAATAGTAGGGCTCAGTCTATAGTCCCAACAACTCAAGCAGGTCACCCAACACAGTACGGTGCTTTATCTGGTACAGGTGGCTGTCAAAACCAGAATAGGTTGTATGCTCTCTAGGATCGCCAGGATTAGGAAGATTCTCCTGATGTGGTTACAGTATGTTACAAATCTTTCATTCATATATTTATTCTTTCATAGATCCAGGGGCTACTCTGGCCCTTGTAACTCCCGTATATAGCAGTGAACTTCAGTGTTAATCCAGAAACTCTCAATGAACCCTTCTTAGTCTCTACTCCAGTTGGTGAACCAATTATGGCTAGATGGGTATACATAAATTGTCATATCACAATCTCTCAGAAAGTTACCTCAATAGATCTTTTAAAGATAGAAATAGTAAACTTTGATATCATTCTAGGCATGGATTAGGTACATTCCCATTATGCCTCAGTCGATTATAGAACTAGGATCGTTCACTTTCAGTTTCGAAGCGAAACAGTCTTAGAATGGAAGGGTAGTTGCTCAGTGTCTATGGATCGATTTATCTCGTACCTAAGGCCAGAAAGATGATCTCTAAACGGTACATCTACCATCTTGTTTGGGTTAAGGATTCAAAGTATGAAATCCCCACTCTTGATTCAGTTCCAGTAGTAAATTAGTTTCCAGAAGTGATTGTAGAAGACATTTCTGGAATCCCTCCTGAAAGGGAAATCGACTTCGGAATAGATCTCCCTCCAGATACCTAGCCTATTTAGATTCCTTTTTACAAAATGGCTCTAGCTAAGCTTAAGGAATTGAAGGAACAGTTGAAACACCTTCTAGATAAGGGCTTCATCATACCTAGTATCTCTCCATGGGGTGCTCCAATGTTGTTCGTGAAAAAGAAAGATGGTTCCCTTAGGATGTGCATTGAATATCGGCAGTTGAACAAAGCCACAATCAAGAATATTTACCCTATCCCGAGGATTTATGAATTGTTCGAACAACTTCAGGGTGCTAGTTATTTTTGAAAAATAGACCTTAGATCCGGTTATCATTAACTGATAGTCAGAGTTAGTGACATCCCAAAAACAGCCTTCAGAACTCGTTATGCTCATTATGAATTTGTAGTTATGTATTTTAGACTAACCAAATCTCCTGCAACGTTCATGGATTTGAAGAACTGGGTGTTCAAGAAGTATTTGTACTTGTTCGTCATCGTCTTTATTGATGATATCCTCATTTACTCTAGGAATGAGTAAGAACATTCTACTCATCTGAGGGTTGTTCTGCAAACTCTCAAAGATCGCTAGTTATTTGCTATGTTTAACAAATGTGATTCTTGGTTACAATCAGTTGCTTTCCTTGGGCATATATTGTATGGCGAAGGGATCCAAATGGATTCTCATAAAATAGTGGCAGTAAAGCAATGGCCTGACCAATATCTCCTAGAGTTATCAGGAGTTTCTTAGGTTTAGCCTGTTATTACAGAAGGTTCATGGAAGAATTTTCATCCATAGCTCCTCTATTGACTAAGATGGCCTAGAAAAATGTTGAGTTTCAGTGGTTAGATGAGAGTGAGAAGAGCTTTTCAAAATTGAAAACTAGGTTTACTACAACTCCGCTTTTGACTCTACCAAAGGTTTCAGATGGTTATGTGATCTATTGGGATGCATCCACAATCGGCCTTGGTTGTGTTTTGATGGAGCAAGATAAGGTTATAACTTATGCTTCTAGACAAATTAAGGTGCATGAGATGAACTATCCGACTAATGACCTCAACCTTGTATGGTGTTCACCTAGATATGTTCACAGACCATAAGAGCCTTCATTATGTGTTCACCCAGAAGGAGTTGAATCTTCAGAAGAAGAGATTGCTTGAATTCCTCAAGGACCATGACATGAATGTCGTTTACCATCATGGTAAGACTAATATAGTAGACAATGCTATTAGTAGACTATCTATGGGTAGTGTGGCATATGTTCAGGGAGAAACGAAAGAATTAGCAAAAGATGTTCACTGGCTTACCCACTTAGGAGTCTACCTTATGTACCTATCAGATGATGCTGTGATAATACAGAATGGTTCAATATCTCTATTGGTAGCGGAGGTTAAGGAAAAACAAGATAGTGATCCTGTATTGCTTTAATTTAAGGGTGCAGTTCATCAGCAGAAAGTTGAAGTTTTCTCCCAAGGGGGAGATGGTGTGCTTCGCTACCTGGGTCTTTTATGTGTTCCTAAGGTTGGTGAGTTGAGACAACAGATCCTTACACAAGCCCATAACTCTAAGTATTCTATTCATCCAGGTACAACAAAGATGTACTGTGATCTGTGGGAAGTCTTTTGGTAGAGTTGCATGAAGAGGGATATAGCATATTTTGTGGCTAAGTGCCCTAATTATCAACAGGTAAAGGTAGAACATCAGAAACTAGGACGTATGACTCAAGAGATTAACATTCCTACATGGAAGTGTGAAGTGATTAATATTGACTTCATTACAAATTTACCTTGTAATCGTAGACAACATGACTCCATTTGGGTAATAGTAGATAGAGTTACTAAGTCCGCTCACTTCTTGGCTGTCAAGCCTAAAGATTCAGCAGAGAACTACGCTAAACTCTAAATCCATGAGATAGTCAGGTTGCATCGGGTTCCTTTTTACATTATCTCAGATAAAGGTCCTCAGTTCACCTCTAATTTCTGGAGTTCGTTTCAGAAAGATCTTGGTACCTAGGTAACTCTTACCACAACATTTCATCCACAAACTGATGGTCAGGCAGAGCGTATCATTCAGACCTTAGAGGATATGTAGAGAGATTGCGTGAATGACTTCAACGGTAGTTGGGATGATCACCTTCCTCTTATTGAGTTCGCCTACAATAATAGCTACATTCCAGTATTAGATAGCCCCTTATAAGGTATTATATGGGCGTAGATGCATATCTCCAATTGGTTGGTTTGAAGTAGGTGAAGCGGCCTTGATTAGGCTAGATTCGGTGCATGATGCTATGGAAAAAGTTCAGTTCATCAGAGATAGTCTTAAGACAACTCAGATTCATCAGAAGTCCTATGCAAATATAAGAAGGATGGACTTAGAGTTTGAGATCGATGATTGGGTTTTCCTGAAAGTGTCACATATATAGGGGGTTATGAGAATAGGAAAGAAAGGGAAGCTTGTCCTAGATTTGTAGGTCCTTACAGAATCGTGAAGAGGGTTGGAAATGTGGCTTATAAGTTAAAGTTGCAAACAGAACTAGCAGCGGTTCATCCTGTCTTTCGCATTTCCTTGTTTAAGAAGTGTGTGGGTGATCAGGAATCTATTGTACCATTAGAGAGTGTGGCTGTGAAGGATACTCTCACTTATGAGGAGGTGCCAGTTGAAATTCTTGATCGTCAGGTTTGAAGGTTGAGAAATAAAGAAGTCGCTTCAGTTAAGGTGTTGTGGAGGAGTCTATTTGTAGAAGGAGCTACTTGGGGAAGTAGAAGGAGCCATGAAGTCCAAGTATCCTCATCACTTTCCTTCCGATTCAATTCCAGCTTGAGATAATAGTTCTGTCTTTCAATCACTCTTGCGTAAGATCAGTCTCAATATCTTGCTACTTTAGTTATACTTGCATTTTACCATCTTTGCATGTTCTTGGAACTCAGTTCAGTCAGATTTCAACTTCTAGTACTTAGTGGTAAGGAATGCAGCTCGTTCCCTCCATATTCAACTAGTTTAGACTCCATTCGAGGATGAATATTCCCAAAGGGGAGATAATGTTACCCCCCAAATTAGAAAAAGGATAAATTGCAAATTTTCAGAAGTTACATGTGCAACCAACGGAGGCCACCCAAGAACCGTAGTAGGGGTTCGTGGTTAGTAACGTCAAATTCACCCAGAAAAACAGTCCAGAACCACGCAAGACCTACAGACCGTAGGTGGGACCACAGTCCCTAGTTCACACCCTAGTTCCCAACTCTCTAAAGCCGAATGATGAGATGACAGGATGGACTGTAGGTCCATCCACGGTCCTTCAATTAGGCCCGTCGTTGGCCCCGACAACTTTTAAGTTTGGGTCATTATGGTCTTTTCTTTTATGTGTTGGACACCTAAACTACGCCATTTAACCTCTAAACTACATAGTATTAGTCATTATCAGCCTATTAACTTAATAAGATCTTTCCCTAAGCATTTCATTAACAAAAATAGATCAAAGTAAAGAAAAGGTAGAAGAAACAATCGACCCTAAACCCTCCAAGAACGCAACAAGTTTTCTTCAGTTCCAGCCCCAAAATCGAAAGATTTCTCCTTAAAATTCGTCACCAGGTATGTGAGATTTTACTAGTGGGTTCCTTTCACCCATTAGGTTCCTATTGAAAGATTTCTGTGTGAAATTCATCACCAGGTATGTGGTATTTCTCTAGCGGGTTCCTTTCACCCATTAGTTCCGTAGAATTTAGACAGATTCCTGATTCCTTATGTATTGTTTAGACCTAGGGTTTTTTGAACTTTAGAGAATTGTTGTGATTTAGTTGTTGTAATGTTCTTAATCAGTTTATTAGGTTTTCGTAGCATTGATGTTTAGTTCATTTCATGAAACTCAGAACCCTACTGGTGTAGATTCGTTTAGTTCATGAATTACACTAGCTAGGACAGATAAACAAATATACATGCCTTAAATTTCAAATGTTTCATTATTAGTACTTAAATGTTGCATTTTTAGTTAGATGATACACTCAAATTACTCCTCTTTTCAGAAACATAAGCGATAGTTATCACGTTAAGAACCCAACTTGTAGGTTGCGGTCGATCCCACGAGAAATATGATTTACTCTTAAGTTCAATAACGATTATATTCGTTTAGCCAATATATTTTTGAGACAAATAAGTAAAAGGGGGGTGGGGAGTTTGTGTAACAAATTTTGGAACTTATAGAAGTACTTAGTAAGCAAGATTCAAACTTTTGTTGTTATCAAATTGAGAAGGAAACTAGGGCGTACGTGTTCCCCATGAGCTCATAACTCTGTAATCCTAGTTATAGCAATCCCTTCCTAGTATATTACATGCAAAGAGATAAGTTATGTTTCTCTAAATCCTTGGTCTGGCATCTTAAGAATTTCACCCTACACCTTGGTTCGGCTACCTGTATATAATTTACTAACCCTTACCATTACCTCATATTAGATGTCACATCGATGTATGGCTTAGTTTTCACCCTCGCACCAATCGACATTAGTTCTATTAGATAGTATCACACTAAATCTATGTTGATAATTCTTTTCTTATTAACTACCTCCTTGGTCCGACAAGTAGGAACAAGGCGAGTTCTAATATTGCACACCATTAAAAAGGTTTCTAGACGAAAGTATTATCAATGCATACAAAATACTATTCGGGAATTACTTAGTTACTACTCATACTTCGTTAATCGCTCATGGTTCCCACAACCCTAGTTGTGGATTTAGTTACCCATATTAGCAAGAAAATAATTCATAATGTTTGAAGAATAAATCATGAACTTACGTAGTAGAGTAGAATAATCCCAAAATTTCAACTTGAATTTCAAAATTAAAATCATCAAAGCGTGCTTAGGAAATTAAGAATTGCTAAAGTTGCAAGTTAATCATCCAAGCCAAACACTAGAACAAATATAATAATGTCTCACCTCCAAAAATGAGGTTTACATACCCTATATATAGAAAAATAAGCCCTAACTAGATAGGAAACGAAATATTTTGAGCCATATTTTGAGACCGTGGGAACCCAATAATGAAGTCCATATTGATCATCTCCCACTTCCATTTCGGAAGATCTATATTTTGAGCCATACCACCAGGCCTTTGCTGCTCTACTTTAACTTGTTGACAATTCAAACACCTAGCAACAAACTCTGCAATGCTCTTCTTCATACTACTCCACCAATAAACTTCTCTAAATCACGATACATCTTTGTGGAACCACACGGATAGATAGAATATCTGGAGCTATGAGCTTTCTCCATGATCCTCTCTTGGAGTTCATCAACCCTTGGTACACATAATCTACCTTGATACCTCAATACAACACCTCCCCCTTCTTCAAAAGCCATTACTTTTTGCTTATGAACATTTGCCTTCAATTCAAGAAAAATAGGGTCTTCGTCTTGCTTCTCTTTCACTTCTGACACTAATGATGATTGAGCCTCATTCATCATCACTACTCTTCCTTCTGTGGAATCCATTAGTCGAACTCCTAATCGTGCAAGTCTATGCACATCTCTTGCTAGCTCTTTCTTATCTTCCTCAAAATGGGCAGTACTACCCATAAACAGCATGCTCAATGCATCAACATCAATATTTGCCTTACCTGGGTGATATAGAATACTCTTGTAATAATCCTTGAGTAACTCGAACCACCTCCTCTGTCTGAGATTAAGATCTTTTTAACTAAAAACATACTGAAGACTCTTGTGATCGGTGAACACATCACATGAACACCATAAATTTAATGGCGCCATAGTTTCAAAGAAAATACTATGGCAGCCAACCCTAGATCATGGGTTAGGTAATTCCTTCCATGAACTTTCAACTGTCTGGAGGCATAGGCAATAACTTTGCCATTCTACATTAACACACAACCCAAACCAACTCTGGACGCATCACAATATACAACAAAGCCTTGCGTACCCTCTGGTAAGGTCAATACTGGGGCAATAGTCAACCTGTTTTTCAATTCCTGAAAGGTTTTCTCAGAAGTTTCAGACCATTGAAACTTCATTGTTTCTGAGTCAACTTGGTCAAAGGGGACGAAATAGATGAGAACCCCTCTACGAACCTTTTATAATAGCCATCCAAACCCAAGAAACTCCTAATATCAGTTGGAGATGTGGGTCTAGGCCAATTCTGCACTGCCTCTATTTTCTCAGTGTCAACTTTAATTCCATCACCGGAAATAATGTGGCCTAAGAATGCCACAGACTCAAGCCAAAACTTACACTTGGAGAACTTTGCATACAACTATCTATCCTTAAGTGATTGGAGAACTATTCTGAGATGGCTAGCATGAGCTTCCTCATTCCTCAAATATATTAGTATGTCATCAATGAATACGATAACAAACATATATAAAAAAGGATTGACTATTCATAAGGTCTATGAATGCTACAGGTGTATTAGTTAAACCGAACAACATGACCAAAAACTCATAATGACCATAACGGATACTGAAAGCTGTCTTTGGAATATCACATTTCCTTACTGTTAATTGATGGTAGCTAGATCTGAGGTCTATCTTAGAGAAACAAGTTGCACCCTGAAGTTGATTGAAGAGATCATCAATTCTCGAAAGGGAATACTTATTCTTGATCGTAACCTTGTTAAACTGACGGTAATCTATATACATCCTAAGGGAACCACCCTTCTTCCTCACAAATAAGACTGGAGTGCCCTAAGGTGAGACACTTGGCCAAATGAAACTTTTTCTAGGAGATCTTTCAACTAATCTTTTAACTTTTTTAACTCTGCTGGGGCCATCCTATATGACGGGATAGATTAAGGATGAGTATCTGGAAGAAGGTCTAGGCCAAAGTCTATTTCTCTCTCAGGAAGGACTCCGGGAATATCATCTCGATAGACTTTTGGAAACTCTTTTACTACTGGAACTGACAGAATAGGAGGTATCTCAACACTAGAGTCATTAACTCGGACTAAGAGATACACACACCCCTTGGAAACTAACTTTCTTATGGAGAATCCTCTTGCTCTAGGCGACTACTAATAGCATAAAGAAGATTTCCTCCTCTCCGTGCCCCAGAAGTAGCTCCTCTAGATATAACTCTTTCTAGTAAACAAACTGTAGAATACTGGACTCTATTTCCCCCATTACCGTTACCCTGCTTGTTCTTTGGACACACTCTCATAAAATGATCATTCTGGCCACACTTGAAGCA
Source organism: Solanum gracilifrons (assembly GCA_029582605.1). Lineage (NCBI taxonomy): Eukaryota > Viridiplantae > Streptophyta > Magnoliopsida > Solanales > Solanaceae > Solanum > Solanum gracilifrons. The sequence continues at coordinate 20,153 of JAJOOH010000814.1, forward strand.
ACAAGTGGAGCCATCACGACACATCCCTGAGTGGTTCCTACAGCACTTACCATATGCATGAGGCTTACTACCCCCTTCTGCCATACTACCTTGAGAATAGGTAGGTTTAGCTATGAAATTTTGACTATTGTACTCACTTTTGTTCTTTGGTGAAAGTGCACTAGCAGATGATGAAGCAGGTCCCTTATGTTGCTGTTGGAAGGATGGCCGGTTGGCATTACTCTTCTACTGCCTGGACTCATTCCCTTATGTCTTAACTATTTTATTCTTAAACTCTTCTTTATCCCTTAACTTGTCCTCCTCAACTTGTTGCACATGGATCAGTAGCCTTGCTATATCTATATCCCCTAGCAGCATAGCTTTCTTGCCTTCCTTGCTTGACATGCGAGACAACCCAGCAACGAATACACTCATCTGGCACCTCATGTCAGCAACCATCTCAGGAGCATACCGGGAAAGTTGTGTGAACTTCAGATTGTACTCATGAATTCTCAAACAATCGTACATAAGAGTGAGGAACTCTCATCCCTTAGCCTCTCTTAGTTCTCGGGGAAGGAAATGCCCCAAGAAGGCCTCCTAAAAACAAGACCAACTCACAGGTGGTGCTCTTTTAGCTCGGTTCTTTTTCCATTGGTCGAACCATATCCTAGCGATAACCTTCATTTGGTATGCAACTAGTTCCTCCCTCTCAGTATCATCAACATGCATGATCTCAAAAACATTCTGAAGCTCTTCAATAAAATTTTCTGAATCCTCAATAACACTTGAACCTGTGAAGCTTGGTGGACTCATCCTTAAGAACTCACGGATCCTTGAAGTGTGAGAAACTTCCTATCGATTCCCTCTCTGTTTCCTAGCTTGGTTGGTCACAACTTGGCTCAACATCTGGATAGTTTCACGAAATTCGGCGTTGGTGACCTCTCCTTGGGGTTAAACTTCTGGTGCATAAGGTACCCCTTGTTCCTGTTGTTCAGTATTTCTTCTAGCCGGACGACCTCTGACAACTCTTCGTGGAGACATGATCTGAAAGACATGGGCAAGCAGGAGTTAGAATGAGACTTTATAGAGATACACTCTATCGTACGAAATGAGTATGAAAGAATTAAGAATATTCCTAAGTGTCGCAGCCTCCTAATTATAGATGTGGCGCGCTTCACATCGATAAGTAGGACTCTACAGACACGGCTTCATAGATTCCATAGGACTCTTGAACTCTGTGCTCTGATACCAATTTTGTCACGCCTCGAGCCTATACCCTAGGCGGGACTAGCACTCGAGAACCATTGCTTGCCCCAAGCATACCTTTAGCCTGGCTTACTTACTCAGCGGAAGACTTTTACTCAACAAAGATAAGTCTATGTAATAAACTATAATGTTATAAAGGAACATTCAACTAGACAATAAGGCATACTCAAGTCTTAAAACATAAGCAAATAACAAGGTAAAGACATATGAACTAACTGACTGTCTATCTATGAAGCCTCCAATAACTAAGATGGATATACGGACAAGACTCACGACATCCTAATGAACTAAATACTGAAAGCAATAAAAAGGATCCTCTGAAAGTAAGGAGGCCCATTAACAAATCTGGAGCTCAACTAGAATCAATGATACATTGGATGCTGATCCTGGTTACCTGTATCTGTATCAATAAAAGATGCAGGCCAAATCACGTCAGTACATTAAATGTACGAGCATACGAGGGGAATTCTAAAACAAGACATAAGCTTTAAAGGAACTGAAGAACAAACAGAGTCTCAACTCAACTCAATTGAACTCATTTCAATATAAAGCAATAATATAAATGCAATATAAGGAAAAGCTTTTAAAACATGGATAAAAACTCTGTGTATTTAAAAATACAATTGTAACTCTGTATGTATGCAAGGATACAATGTAAATTCTGAATGTATATAAAAATACAATTAACTCTGTGTATATATGAATACAAAATACTTTTGTGGGAGTTTCTCTAACCGACAACCATCACTTGAGAGCTATTGTCATGATATAGCATTTTGCCTCACGCTGCCAGGGTCTTTCTATATCTTGACTAGGGTATAGAACCTGATTACTAAGTAGATCCACTAGTCTATTCTAAAAAACACTAAGAAATCATCTAAACAGTACGACCCTTTTCTACTCATTGTGGCTACATGGTTTATGGGGGCTGGGAGTTATCTGAACTCTCCCCCATATCGATGCTTAATACTACTCCCTAAATATAATACTAACTCTTATGTTTAAATGCATAACTTCTTTTTGTGGTTTGAGATAATTGCTCAAAACTTAGCTCAAAGGCACTTTTTGGAAATCAAAATTTCCTATCTTGCTTAATTGTGGAAGCATTTACTTTTTAACTGAAAACTAGCTCAAAGGCTCTTTTGGAAATCAAAGTTTCCTCTCTTGTTTTAAATGTGAAAACATTTTAAACTCTTTCGGAATACATAGTCCCCATATACTCTTTTGAAGAAAATGCACTTCAACCTTTTATTTTTACTAAATTCAAAACTCAAGTCTTACAACAAAGTTAAAATGTTTGTAAAAGACTTTTGGAAGACTCTATTAACTTCTCTTGACTTGGCTCTTAACTTTCCTTGAATTTTAATTTATGGATTCAAGGATTGCGATTTGTGATAGGGAAGATCTCACGATGTTTAGGAGTGTTTTTAGAAAATTAAATATGAGAATCGATCAAGAAATCACTGTCTGTAAACAAGTCCGCGACGCGGATATGTATTTAAATATTTGGTTGCGAAATAAATTTTGAGGCATAACGGTCCTTGACCACTCCGCGACACGAAGAACATTTTTCAAATCCTTAGGAACAGGTCTACGACACGGACCTAGTACCTAGATTTTCCCAACTTGTTCCTTCTTCATTTTATAACCCCAATTTGCCTAAATTTGATTCTTTTTCTCAATTCCTCTTTAGATTCAGATACCCACCATATGTACACAAGATTCTAATCAAACACAACAATAAAATCGACCTTAAACTATCAAGAACTCTTCAATCTCATCCCAAATTAAAGAACGAAAGCAATTCAAGAATACAACTCAAGAAAATAAAATTTTCAATCTTCTAGGACGAAAACCATACTGAAATAAACATGTTTAATGCATGGGTGAATAAACCCAACGCTATGTGAACTCAAAAACCTTGTAAGATTGAATCGTTGGTGAAATCTGCAATCAATTCCTCACGAAGACGACGAATCTAGACCTTTTCTTTTCCTTTCTCCTCTTGAGTTCTTTCTCCAATAACCCTAGCGTAATTTGGTAAAGTGTAAACTGATCTAATTCTTTTTGGACTCCTAAGTAATTACCAAAAACAATTAAGATGATTGGGTAGTGGAATTACCATAATACCCTTCTAAAATCTGGTTTTGACTTTCCTTATATAGATAGCCCAACTTCAAATGGAAACATCTCAGTCATATGAACTCGACACTGATCAAACTCGGCGGCGCTGGAAAGATAATTCAAAGATATTTCCTACGGTATCTTGTAAAACACCTAACGCATCATGATCTAGGAATTATGGTCATTTTAAGTTGACCCAAACCTTAGTCTTAACTTGACTTTGTCAAATTTCTAGATATTTCATTCTTTCAAAAAATGACTCTTTCTAATTCTAGCTCTTTCTAGTTGTGGGGTGTTATAATTCACACTGATGAACAAGACTCTACTTGACGTTGATTGTGATACTGGCCACTTGGCCTGCATCATTTCATGATGCAAATTTAGGTATTCAAGATCATCAGTAGGAGCTTCGTTGATACCACATAGAGTTCGAGTTAGCTATGGTGATCTTCCTTACTTCCGGAGGATTTCATTTACTTTTCATTTTTTTCAGAATGTCGTGGGTCTTGTTCCGACTTCTATATTTATCATTTAGAGGCTTCATAGATAAACTATAGATTTTTGGAAGTTTGTTCATTTATTTTATTAAATGTTTTATAGACTTAAGTTGCCTATTTAATGGCGAGTTGAATAATTTATTTTTATTCAGAGTTTCTCATTTGAGTTAAAGTTTTGTAATTGAGTTTCAATTAAATTTATTCAGTTTTTAAGCTTTTAAATGCTTAAGTTAGTCATCCGCTTGTAGTCTGCCAGGATGAGGGTTTACTTGGGGACCAACAATGGTTCTTGAATGCCGATCACGTCTAGGGTGTAAGCTCGGGCCATGAAAAACTTGGTATCATAGCACAGAGTTCAAGAGTCCTAGGGTTTCTATGAGCCGTGTCAGTAGAGTCTTGTTTATGGTTGTGAGAGCCCCACTTCTATAAACGAGGAACTACAGGCATTTAAGAAAATTTTCCCTTTTTTCCTACTCTAAATCATCTAGTAAAGCTAAGTCATAGAGATTTATTCATAATTGTGCGTTTCTTAGATTCATTCATTCGACTACCCATCATGCTAGAGGTTGTTGAACAGAAAAGTCAGTCCTTAGTCGATGAGTTGTTCTTATAAAAGTATTGAGAAAGTCATGAGATTCCAAAGGGTCTTGAGAGAAGCCCAAGAGTAAGTTAAGTGTTCAGTTTCAGAGGAATGCACCCATAATTATATGAATCGTGCATTCGAGCTATAAGCGAGTTGTACTCTCTTTTCTAAGTCATATTTCAGATGAGATCCTTATGAGAAAGTATGTTTAGGAATTGGGTAGTATTTTCGCCCTAAAACATAGTATGAATGACGAGATCATGAGCAGTAGTAGTGAAAGAGCCCAGAGTTAGAGGAAAGTACACAGAGGTTTAGTATTCCAGGAAAGGGAGATATTGATTAGGCAATTTATGCTATTATAGTCATGCACCCAGTAAGTTGTTAATGAGGAGTTTTCCCTTATGGGTAGGCTAAGAAGTGATGAGTTGTGAAAAGCTTAAGATAGGAGGTATAGTACGAGTTTCAAGTCAAGATGAGTTAGAGTATACCTTAACTAGAAAAGGGTTATGATCATGTTTCATTGTGTTAGTAATGACCAATTATAAGTGGTGAATAGAAGAGCAAAAGTATTCATGAGGTGATAGCTCTAAGATAGTCTTACCATATTTAAGGGAAAGCCCGTAATATTCAAAGTGTTATAGACCTAATTAGGCATTGATGTATAGTGAATGAGTAAATAGTACTCAAGTTGTGAAGGGAAATGTGATAGTAAATTGTAAGTATGAATACTAAGAGGTGACGATTGACTATGTGTCATGAATCTTTAGTGGGAGAATGATTATTAATTAACTTTGCATTTAGTAGTTGTAAGTTAGTATAGTAAGCGAGAAATCATATTGATATTCGGGTTTACTCATAAATATTAAGCTTGAATTTTAGATGAGTGTCATGATCAAAAGAATGGCAACTTAAGGGTGATGATGCTAGTCTTGAGATTTGATCTAGAAGACTTGACATAGAGTAGGCGAGAAATTGAGGTGATTAGTTGCAATAGTTATGAGTGGTACAAGTGAGAGACCCTACCGTTTAGATAAGGGCAGTGAAGTGTGGCTAAGTCACAAGAGTAACAAGAGCATTCAGAGGTGTGCTAAGGCAGTATCTTATTAGAGGAGGTTCCAATTAAGTTATAATTCTCCATGCGTGCCTAGATAGCATAATTGAGTAGTCAATGTGGAATAGGTCCATGTCTTTCAAGTGTTAGATTTAGACCTAAGGGGGAGATGATAAGAGGAAAAATTAAGTCCACTGTTGAGAATTTCTTAAGGAGCTGGTTAGTAGAAGTCTATGGAGTTGTTAGAGTACTATGTTTTAGTGTGGTGTTGTTAAACGTTAGGAGGTTCCTTATATGATCCCAGTGTGGTGGTAAAGAGTAATATTCTTGGGATGAGATTCCCTATAAAGAAGTATAGAACTTGAACCTAAGGATTTGGTCTAAGCTTTAATATAGTAAGATCATACCATTAGACGCAAACCTTAGTAAGAGTAACCCATTCCATACCCAGTCAAGTCGTCATTCGAGGACGGATGATCCCAAGGGGAGATAATGTAACACCCCAAAATTTTTTTGAGCTAAGAGTCGAACCTTCCTTCATAGTGAGCAAGTTTTTACCAAGGAATTTAAATTTTCCTAAGCATTAAGGTCACTAGATGTAGCACCTTGAGTTCCAAGAAGAACCAAAGAGAGTTTGTTTAAGTCATTCCTATGTTTTTCTTAAGTTTTGGGTCAACTTCATATAATCATAACTCCTAGTACAGGATTATTTAGCTGAGCTACAAGATGGAAAAGTAAATCCCTCCGAGTCCTCTTTCTAACGCTACAGAGTTTGCTAAATTTCGAGCTCTGAGTAAAAAGTTATGACTGATTTACTAACGACACCCAAACCTGGCAGCAGCATCGCAATGGCTCCGCGTTACGGAGCCAATACGGACCTCATTGCCTGGTTAAAAATTATTCCGACTACCAGCTCATTTTATTTATTTTATTAAGGGTATTATAGTCCTAAAAACCCTTAGGAGGTCATCTAAATCACCCTAAACATGTAGAAAATCAGTTTTCTTAAATCAAACCTTTCCATCCACTCTAAAATTCTATGCTCAAGGAATTCAAGAAACACTAAGACTAGGGTTCATCTTTCAAGATTTTCCTTCAAGTTGCTTCAAGAAGATGGTTCTTTCAAGTATGTAAGCTTCCATAGTGTTGGGCTTGTTCACCCACACACCAATCATATTAATTTCAGCATTATATTCGTTCTAGAAAGTTGAAGCTTTGATGTTATTGATATGTATTCTTGAATTTTCTTTCGTTCTTGAATTGGGATGATATTGAGGAGTTCTTGAGATTATTGTGTCAATTTATAGAGTTGTTAGAGTTAGATTCTAGTATACATGTGTTGGGTATCTGAACCTAGAGAGCGGTTGAGCAAAATAATAGAATTTAGGAAAATTGGGGTTACAGAACGAAGAAGGAAAAAGTCGGCCGAATCTGGCACCTTGCTCCGCGTCGCGGACCTTCCTTCCCCTTTCTCAAAAATTTTATTCTCATCGTGGAGACGTCACACACCTCTCTGCCTCAAAAGTTATTTTTTGACCAAATATTAAAATGCATCTCTGTGTCGCGGACTTGCATCCAAATAGTGATTTCTTGATCGTTTGTCATGTTTAACTATCTAAAAACACTCCAAGCATAACAATATCTTTCCTATCACAAATCACAACCTTGAAGTCATAATTCAAATTCAAGGTAGAGCTAAGAGTTATCTTTTGAGAGTTCTTCCGAACAGTTTGGGAAAGTCCCTTTGACTCTTTCTGAGCAGTCTGCTACAATTTCTAGTAACTTGTTTCAAGACTCGAGCAAGTGAGTATGAGAGTGAGGAGAATGTATTCATGAGTCTATTTTATCATTACAAGATCCTTTATATCATGAACCATAACTCTTAAATTCATAATTCACATTCAAGAGAGAGTTAAGAATAGAGTTCAAGAAAGCTTTTCAGTTCAACTGTGAATTATTTGAGATCAACTATCGATTTGAGCTAAATTCTGAGAAAGTTAGTAAGAGAATGAGAAGAGTCGTATACATGAGTTCCTTATTAATATTTTGACCCTTGGGTCGAGTCGTTCATGCCCATAACCTCCGCATGAACTCCATCAATTGAGTACCACTAAGATTAGTAGTATCTTGAAGTTCAAAGTCTCGAGTATTGAGTTCCTAATACCCTTTGAGATTATATTTCTAATCATGGGACTATTACATGTCACCCATGAAGTCCATGAGTTGATTTGTTATGCCCATAATTTTGCATGAACTCGATAAGTCTAACAGTCTTGAGATGAGAAGTATCTTCGAGTCCTTGAGGTTAGTAGTTCATGCTCATAATTTTGCAAGAGAGTTGAGCATTCTTGAAATGACTAGTATCATTGAAGTTCTTGAGTTCCAAGTATTGAGTTCTATCTATGGTTATTGAAAACCTTGCATTGAGTCGTTCACGTCCATAATTCGGCATGAACCACATTTGAAGAAGTCTTTTACAAATGTTTTAACTTTGTTTTAAGACTTAAGCTTTTAGTTGAGTAAAGAGTAAGAGTAAAGTTCATTTTATTTAAAATGATATATGGGAACTAAGTATTCCCAAAAGTAAATGTTTTCACATTTATGATGAGAGGAAACTGAGATTTCCGAAAGAGTTTTGAGCAAGAAAGGGAACATCGATTCCAAGAGAGATTTTAAGCAAAGTTTTGAGTAATTATCTCAAACCAAAGAAAGAAGTTATGTTTTTAAACATATAAGCTGAGTATTTTGGGAGTAGTATTGAGCACCAATATGGGGACGAGTATCAGTTCGGATAACTCCCGTCTCCATAAACTATGTAACCATCATGGGTAGTAAAGGATCATAGTTTTTAGATGATTCCTTAAGTGCTTTTTAGCATAGACAAGAGGTTCCACTTAGCTAAGGCGTTCTATATAACGACAAAGTATAGGACAGTTCCGAGAGTGTGGGGAAGACGTTGTATCATTGTAGTGGTTGTCGGTTAGAAAAACTCCCACAAAGTTATATTGTATTTTTATAGATACAAACTTAGTATATTGTATTATTCAATACATTGAAATTGGTTTCTACAGTTTTAAAAGCTTTCCATATATTGCATCACTTATTGTTGCTTTATCTTAAGTTGAGTACCCAGAGTTGAGTATCTAGAGTTGAGTATCTTCTTTTCATTTGTGCTTCATTGTGTCGAGTACCTTATTGTTGATTTTCACCGAGTTGAGACCTTATTACTGAGTTGAGTATCTTATCCTTGAGTACTTCAGAGTTGAGTAAGTTTGAGTAGTTTTGAGTATCCTTGAGTATTCCTTGGCGTGCATTCTTTCATGATGCAGATTCAGGTATTCAAGATCATCAACATGAGCTTCGTTGATACCACATGGAGTTCGAGTTAGCTATGGTGAACCTCCTTACTTTCGGAGGATTTCATTTACTTTTCAGTTTTGTCAGGATGTCGTGGGTCTTGTCCTGACTTTCAAAATTTCCATTTAGAGACTTTATATATAGACAGTAGAGTTTCAGAAGTCTGTTCATTTATTTTTTAAATGGTTTAAAGAATTAAGTTGCCTATTTTATGGCGAGTTGAATAATTTATTTTTATTCAGAGTTTCTCATTTGAGTTAAAGTTTTGTAATTGAGTTTCATTGAATTTTATTCAGTTTTTAAGCTTTTGCATGCCTAAGTTAGTCTTTCACTTGTAGTCAGCCAGGATGAGGGTTCGTTTGGGGACCAACAATGGTTCTCGAGTGCCGGCCATGTTTAGGATGTTGGCTCGGGTCATGACAGAGAGGTTGGCGCATCTGACCCTACAATAGTGGAACAATGTAGGCACCAATATGCATTAGTACTTAAATGTACTAAGTATGATAGCAATGTATAACAATTATGAAATCAAGCTATAAAGGACTTTACATGACATTTAATGACCAAGCTAAATTATAAGATCAGAGGTTAGAAACGTAAGTCATAATCATGGTCAATGCAATGTTAACATTTTACAAAACTCTCTGAGATACTTTAAAAGTAACCTTAGATCATTAATATGCGAAGTTTATGATTTAACCGACATAGACCATGTGAGCTATAATATGTAATCCAGTGTACTGCTCCCATACTGAAAAGAGAGTGTCCTACTTTCCAAGGTAATGACCATGAGTCTGAGCTTAAGTAGATCTACTAGATAATGTATATCATAGAGAACATTCTATGGTAGCACATAGTTAACACCAAGGAGATTTCTACTAGAGACCCGACTTCTACAACGGGAGAACCTCCATCTCAGTATCCTCTCGATGCTAAGTAAAATCCGATTGAATAGTCATTAATCATATTCATATTATCATGCAAGGAAGAGTACAATTAATATACTAATCCAAGCTAGAAACATCATAGAGTAGCTCTTTAGACTAGGCGTTAGAAAACCTTTCACTATCTATGAACCTTTCATAATTCCTTTATAAGATCCATAGTCTTTAAGTTAATACTAAAAGTGGCATACTACTATTAATATTAGTTTCAAAAACTTGATCAATGATCATTGATGGCATATATGAATACCATACTAATCAAGACCTAATATAGGAAGATAATCAAAATAATTAATAAAAAATTTATATGTCATTCATGTCATGTGGCCTAGCTTCTTAGAACATATAGATACCTTCGTCTATAAACTTACTTGATTCATAAACATTGCTTTCATAGATCATGCATAATTTCTATAAATCACAGTTCATAAGCTTCATCATCTGTTCATAGTAAAAATTCACGCATCATGCATGGGTTCATTATCACTTGTATTACTTAAAGGCATGTTTTATGACTTATCATTGTTTGTGTTCACATTATACATGTTAATAATGAAAATAAATTAAAACAGAGATGAGTTAAATTTGAAATTAGAAGAATCTAAATTAAGAAGCAAAAATTATTTTTTTGCCTACATGAATTGAATAAACTTTTCACTTTACAAGAAGAATTAAATTTATGTAATTAAAAAGAATTTCTAGAATACATACCATAAATAATGAAAAGTAAAATTAAGAGAATATATTCATAAAATTTCTAAAAAAATAAAATAATATCTTTTCTAAAAAGACAAGAAACTAATTTAGTTGCAAGATCTTTGAGTTAAAATTATGAACTAAAATAATACAATAATTCGGAAGATTCTTTATTTTGAATATCGAGTTTTTGGTACCGATGCAATAATATTTTTTATATCACTTGTATTTTTAACTATTAAATCATAAAAATTATACAAAAAAGTTAGTTGAAATGTATTTGGCTACTAGTTCACCAGTAATTTTAAATCACGAGATATTAATTTTGTTCCAATCATAATAAGAATATTAGCGAAAATTGGGAATGATATTATCTTTGAGAGTTTTGGTAATGAAAAGGTTTAATATATAATGTAGAGATTCAAACTTGTCGATATAGTGGAAAATATCTTTTTTTCCATCTTAAAATTCATCAGTTTTAATCATTTTATATTGCAAGAATATTTTTACACCAACAACTTCTTAATGAACTTATTTTTGGGTGAGCATAAGTTGTTTTCCTTTATAACAATTTCAGTTCATTTCGATTATTTTAATATTCAAAATGTAAACCTTAAAAATTATTATAATTTTCAAAACATCGCTTGCAAATGTTAGTACTTACAACTTAATGTGGGATTCATACCTTTGTTGATTTAACTCATTTATTATCATGTAAGCTTGAGCTTAAAACTATTCATAATAGAAAATTAATAATTAAACAAGCAATAAATCATCAAAAAAATACTTCCTACATAAAATCAAAATAGCATAATACAATACTACCATATATACTATTATTGACATTAAAAACATTGTAATGTTATTCAAGATTCTAGACAAAAAAGGAAGAAAGATTCAATAATATCTCATTACTCGAAAAAAAAACATGATAAATAGGAATCAAGATCTAGCTCTTAATTTCCAAAAAACTGAGTTGACACCAAACCATTACTTGTTTATTTGTTATATAGTTTCACACACAAGTTTGATATTGAATATCCCTCTTATATGAACCAAAATAAGAAAATATAAGAAGAAGAAAAAAGAATTAATGGTTGATCAATGGATAACAATTCATCTTGAAGAATCACTTGCATTTGAGAGCAGTTTTGATCTTATGAATTATATGAGGGATGATGTCATTTGCGTCTATGATTGACGTCTCTCGAAGATCTGTTGTGGAAAGATTGCCCACCGACACTTGAAACCTGATGATCCACTACAAAATTCATTATTATTTCCACCGTTATTATTATTTGTAGAATAATCTTGAGATAAATCAGTAACTATCGAAATTCCAATGGGAAAGATTTCCACACAAGAAGAGTCCCCCCCGCCCCCGCCCCTTTCATGACTGTGTTCATTTTGGAAGAATCAACTATTGCATAGACTAAAAGAGAACTGGTTACATCTGTGCAACTATTTTGAAAGATCAACTTACTATTTTGATTAGCAATGACGTCATCTCCCTACATTTTTAAATCAAAATAAAATATTACTAATAAATCAACAATAAGATAAAAGAACAAACTCTATCATGTTTCTAAAATAAGCGATAATTTATTACTTACATTAGCACATAACAGAGAGATGCAACTCTCAAGATTTTGACCCTTAGTAATATGGATAATATTTTTCATGGGACCACTTAAGGATAAGATATCTCATTAGCTCCTCATATTTTTATCAGTGAAGAATTCAAACAAATATTGTGGTTTTATCGATAATTGAATTGTCTTTGTTGCACTTAAAACCACACTAATAGGTTCGCCAGGGTCACTAATATTCATCCTCATCATAAAACTTGCATCTTTTCCATTTTCAATTTGAATTGTTTTCCAGTTGTAAGAGATTGCAAAAATTCCCGCACAAAAATTGCGAGTCATGCGTTGAGCCAATATTTTCATACCTATCTCACTCTTTGAATCAACTGCCTAAAATAAAAATTTATCAAAATTAATTTTTTTTAATTGGTATTCAAATGTGTAAGGACTTAGCCCAATAATAAAATATTTATGATTACATGTGGGATCGACAAATGATGCCATCACTCAAAAGATCTCAGATTGCCTTTGCAAAGAGGACATCCACCTTTGTGCGCCAAATCTTAGACTGGCTCTGATCAAAGGGTGATACAAATGATGAATAAAAATTTCATCATATTCCATATGCTCGATCCAAATAACCTGAAAATACTATATCAATATTAAGCCACTAAATAAAAAAATTAAGTTGCATGAAATATTAACCTAATTACCAATTAAAGTAAAATAATCATTGTTTGAGATAACTTAAAAAACTGAGCAACTAAATCGTGGACTCAATCACAAGGAATGTATCCTACCAAAAGATTCATGATGGTGTTACAAATAAATATGATAGCAGGGAGCATACACAAAATGTAGAGGAGGATTGTAGGCAATTTTTTGCAAAAGAGAGTAACATATTTGTGTATCTAAATGTATTAATTCAAACAAACCTGAAAGCAGATATAAAAAAATTGAACAATGAGAGCTTCATTATAAGTTTAGAAGGTCAAGCATTAAAACAATTCTTTTTAAAGAGGATAGAATATACTCCATACAATTTCAAAATAATTGGAGTTATCAATGCTAGAAAAAAAAAACAACCTTTTTCATCTTAATAAAATAAAGTATAAGGAAGATAAGGTAATAAAAAATAGAATAATTATATGTTGATCATGAAAAATAATGGAAAGAACATATAATCCAATTAATAATGTTTGGGATTACAATCATCTGTCATAGAGGTGGGAGAAATATATTTCAGTATGTATCTTATATATTAATGATGATATTATATAAGTTTACCTTCATTCATAGATTATAAATTTATAATTAAAATATATAGAATATTCTCAATGATCTCATTTCTAATTAAATGTTTACTAATTATGAAAACACAAAATATATAACTATGAGATTAGATAGTAGAATAATCTAACGAATATATCACTTATATATTAATGATGATATTATAGAAGTTTTACGTTCATTCATAGATTATAAATTTATAATTAAAAGATATAGAATATTCTCAATGATCTCATTTCTAATTAAAAGTTTACTAATTATGAAAACACAAAATATATAGCTATGAATTCGATGAAAGTAATTTCATAAATGGCAAATGTCACACCCCTACCCTAGTGAGGCAGACAAGTACCATATGAACATATGCTTTGCAAGTCACCTATGATGAGAAAGTAAACTACTACTGTGCAGATATATTTCCTAATGAAGTTTTATATACAACACATGTTGACTAGCTGAACCGATACATGTGACAAGTGAAACTATGAATTCAGATGATAGCTTTACAATGTCTAAAAAGCCTCTATTGAATCCATAATTGTACCACAATGAAATACGCATAGTAAAGACTCAATAAAGCCCCGAATCAACCTGGAGCTCACCAACAACCGCTAAGTATCATGTGCTTCTATTGGGGAGATCTACTAGTTGAGTACATGTACTGTGTACCTGCAACATGAAATACAACGTCCCCAATAAGGGACGTCAGTACGAAAGAATGTACTGAATATGTAAGGCATAATACAACCATATGTAAAATGAGAGCTCAATTGAAACCAAATACCAATAGATAAGGATTAGAGACCAGCTTTGCTTATACGTGTGGAATCATGTATGTTACATTCTTTTCTTTTCTTTACTTTTCTTTGCATTATAATATTTATAAGACATATGATACAAAGGACAAGCTGATCAGCGGTAGAAGAGGATGACCCATGCTAGGCATTTTAACCCCTGGGATGCTGTCCTCATTATTCCATAAATTGGGATCGGCCCATGCTAGGCTTTCTCCCCTGAGCTGCCACCCTCTTATACCAATTGGGATTGGCCCATGCTAGGCTTTCGCCCCTGAGCTGCCACCCTTCTATACAAATTGGGATCGACCCATGCTAGGCATTTGCCCGTGGGCTGCCACCCATAATTATACAGATTGCTTCACTTAGATTCTTTAATCATTTATATAGTTGTTTTGATGTTCATAACTCTTTGGATATTGTTCTTTTGATGATCATAACTCTTTGGAGATAGATTTTTGGTGGTCATAATCATTGTTGAGATTTGGAACTATGGACCAGTAGTAGAAGACATATGAATATGGACTTACGGTAATAACAATGACATGGGAAGAAAATATGACATGAACATTTAATACTTAGGAGCTTATACGACTCAGTAAGCATTTTGACATATCAAATTGAAGCACATATCTAGTGAAGACATTTAATATTCAGCCAAGAGATTTGAACTCTATATGATAGCCAATTACTCACTAACTAATATCAAATATAAGGTATACATGAACGTGGAACCAAGGGAGAATGCGGGCAGATTCAACTTTAGGACGGATACATATTCCAAGTAAATTACATATAAAATGTACGATAGAGCAAGTGGGAAGATGTGAGGTAACATTATAGTCTAACACAATGGGAGTAATAACCAATAAGGGGAACATATGAACATGTGAAAAGATGACATATATGATGGAATAGACAATTGAAGCAAGTTGGCAAGATATGGGCAGATTCTATATCCAACATATAAGCATATGTACCATGTGTAATCTAGGATCATTTTGATTTATATAAGCGGAATACCAACCCAGAGTACTTTGACGATATTAGAGCACTCACTTTAATCAGTCACTACCAAGGACACTTAGAAAGCTTAGTTTGTAATACAAGTGTTGGATTCATGCAAAAGAAATAGGAAATCGAATAGCCTTAGAGACCTTATCCTCTGACAAATACAACTATCACGATTCAACCTCACCTTTTAGGTTTTAAATCTACAATATAAGTTATGATAAACTAAAATTAGCAGCTATCACACCATGATCCCCGTAAAACAGTAACTAATATTGACGGATAATGAGCCCACACAGCCCTTAAAATAATGTGTATCACCACACCCTCCTTCTCTACCCAATACATACATTATATATCCTTTTGTAAGATTATACAAGCTGCACCAACCACAATACACATAAAACATCATCAAATATTCTTTATCATACAACCAATTATTGAACTCACCACCCCCTTAAGTTCTTTTATGACAGCAAACCCATAATTCCTCACTCAAACTCATACATGAGGAGGAAGAAAATGGAGCAGTCACCTTACCTCTATTTCTGCAACTTATCCTTAAACCAAAGAAGAAGAGAAAATTATCTTAATAATTAAGGAAAGTGAGCAGTAGTGTATGTGAACTTCTGCCTTCTATTTATAATTGACCATGAATAACATGTTTTCTAGTCTTCCATGGGAGAATTAAGCTAAATCCATAAGTGTTTCTCTTACCTTGGTTTGCAGATATGAGGATTTCTTCAAGAATCGTAGAAGGAACATTAAGGATGCTGTTTTAATACTTAAGAGAAAAGAGAAAAGAGAAAGAGAGCTACAGTTAATTCTCAATATTGTGTGTTAAAAATGAGTGAGAATAGCAGCCAATATATCTTATATTGAGCTTTCTTCACCTTTAAGAATATCCTCTAGAACCTCCCTTTTTTTTTTCCATTTTCAGCCACTAATTGGTCAAGTAGGTGATGCACCGGCTTATGTACATCAAGGTCAAACTAGGTGATGCACCTACTGGCTTTCAGTTGGGCTTAAATATATTGGGCCTTGGCATATTTGGCTGCTGGGCTTTAATTTCATTTTCATTGTATTTAGCTTAGTTTGGGCCTCAAGTGAGTCTATTAGCATAGGTCCAAATCAGTTCCATAAACCTTGACCTTTTTAACTAGATCCATATAGCTCAAGTAGGTGATTCACCTACTTGGTCCTTTGGATTGGTCAATTAGTCAATGTAGGTGATGCATCTACCTGTCACTTACTAGCTTGGTTAAGTCGAGCAAGCAGCTCACTTAATTTATTCCATTTTCTAAATATTAATCTCATTTTCTTTAACTTAGCACTTAGTTTCCAACTTTAAGCTCAATTACCGTCTTACCGTCTCGAGTTTAAATACTTCTGTCGACGTCAACTTAATCGAGTCGCATCAAAATCTATGGGCAGTTCACTTTAAACCTATTCTATTGTCACTAATTGCATAGGAAACCGAGTCCATAACTATACCACAAGGTAATTTCTAAGCATCAAATAAATAGGAGTAGTACACGTAAAATACAGTGTGTTACATCCTCCGCCCCTATGATCATTCGTCCTCGAATGATAGGTTAAGCTAATAGTTTGGTGAACCTTGGAATTTCATTGGGAGATTTCCTAGAGTTCCCTTTGTAAATAGGATTATCCAAAATACATAGACTAACCTAAAACACGTATAGACAAGTCTAGCTTGACGTCTCAATATATATGGTTCATGAAATAATATTAACCCCTTTCTTGACCATGTAATTCACTGAAGATACGCAACTAGAATTCATAGAAATAAGGACTTTAATATACCTAAACACAAGACATGCAAATGACATATCAAATTAACAACTGCTAGTAGGATATATGATCATATAAGGGGGCCCCATGATCTCAGATCCTTATGTTGATCTTTAGAATGAGGATGGGTATTTAGGATCTCTACCATCTTCTATTCCCAAGTATCTTATGTTATATTATATTCCTTCCAGAATAAACCTTTTGATTTTAGCTTCTCGGCCTTAACAATCAAGAATAACTATGGTATCTCGCAAATTTTCGTATATAGAACGAACACAAAATCATAGGCCTAACCTATCGGGGCTCTACTTTCCCTTCTCTTTTATCTCATGACACTTTTTAGAGGTGAGACTTATAAGAACGCATAGCTGTTAATATAAACTCTAAAGTTTTATGCCGAACCTTTGAATAAGGCATTATGTTGAGTTATTTATCTGTGGTTGTGGTAAAATTTACATATATGCCCAACCTTTTCTAGTCAAAATCTTCACTACATAATGATACAAGGAAATGTTTTCCCAAAATATTCAAAACTCAAGTCAATAATCACAGAGGGGCATAGTGTAAAAATAAATAAGTCACATTGCGTATGACACATAAGCAGATTCACACAAAAGGGAGCGCATAATATACGGGCATTAAACTATAGAAATATATGGTGTACGCACGCATATGGTTCATAGGGTAGCGTGTGAGCGAATAAACAATAAGGAATGTAGGAAATGGACTAGATGAGCACATGATGCATAAGTACTAAAGCTATAAAATATATAATACGTAAGCAAGTAGATTATATGAAATATGAGCTACAGAACACAAATCACATTAATCAAGTGTGTTATATCGCATGGATTGGTGACCTAACATGTCAATAAGTACACTTATGAAATATGAGCAAGTGAACACATGACACATGGCTACAAAAGCTATAAGTTTGTATTGTTTAAGCAAGTAGGCTACGAGGCATGTAATATACATAGAAATGGTTTATGATGCATATGACATGTAAACAAGTGATATGCGAGTCATATAACCCACGAGCACTAAATTTGCTCATAGTATATGATCAATTAGCATGCAGTACCCAAACAATATAGACAAGTGACTTGTGGAAAGTAACCAGTGCAATAAATAACATGCAAGGAAAAGGCCTTATGAAAACATATAACAATAAACAAGGGTACTCTGAAGCGGATAATACTTACATGAAAGCATTCTATGACATTAGGTAACCTGTGAGAAGGTAATCCACAAAGGGCAAATGACATACAAATAGATAAGTTACAGAACATGCATCATGTATAATTATATAACAAACCATCTTTGGAAACTATGAGATATCCTATAGAACCTTTCTACCATAATAAGAGCAAACACATTGCCTTAAATGTTAAAGCACAGGTGGGATAGGACTGCTCATATTCCTTACTCACCTCAAAACACATACAATTGATTTCCCCATCTACTCTCTTCAATCTCCTAAGAATTCTTATAGGTGTTCTGCTATTGGGACTTGGCTTCCGTCTAGGTCAATATAAATACTACAGTCAAGATATAAAAATAAAATCCTCAATAGTTCATCTTTTAGAGTAGGAGGCCGAGGTCAACTTTGCCTTCATTACTAGCTTGTGTTATATCACGCTCAATGCCTGGAGCCCTTTGAAGGTCGAAATAGAAAATAAATAGTGAATCTTGAACGCACCATAAAACATGAACACTAATAACATGTATCAGGTACCTATAAAGTTATATCATGATTCATAAACTCTTAGAGTTAACCCCTTTGGGTTAACTAGATAGGTCTGGCCAAACTAACAGATTTTTAGAAAAAAAAACAAGTGAGGGTGCTTCAACTCTTTTCCCATGTAAGATAACAAATAATAACAACTAGTATATGATCAATTTTTCCTCTCCCTTAACTAGAATATGACTGACAAATTACTGCAAGCATATATTAAATGAACCCTATAGTAGCTTTATTCAAATTGATGGAAGTCTAGACATGTGAATAATGCTCTACTTCTCTTTTGTACGAATGATGTAGATGAACTAGGTCCATGTATCTTCTATCTAGGTAACCTTTCTATTCCCTTTTTTTTCTTGTTGTTATCAGGACCAAATACCAAGACTTGAATAAATACTAAAATGACTTCTCTGTCTAACAAAGGTTCACAAAGTTGTTCCCGGTGCGCCATTATAACTCGCTAGGATTGAAGAGTTGATACCTTTTTATTGCCTCACACAGTTAGCAACCTCTCTTTCATAATCACCTATCTCACTCCTCTATAGCATTCTCATATCACCCTTACTCCTATGTTTAGGGAATTTGACATATTCCATCTCTTTCTAACGAGAAGCTCTACATACATATTTGGCCCGTGTAATTCAAGCTTCATTCTCAGATGCTTCCTATCTAACAAGTACCTTTTAATCAAAACTGGTAGGTTCATGTACTCTAATCCCACTATGTATAGCCTGACTTATCACAACTTAGGTCTAACTAATCAATGTTTTTTCCTTTTATTAACGTTACCCTTTAGTCACATACTAATCCTCCGTACCCAAAACATAGATCATAATAGGAACTACCATACATATATCATATGCAGAAATTGGCACACTTATCCCTAAGTTTTATAACCACGAAAAGAATACAAATTTTATTAGTACTTATTCGGGGTTGTTGGCACATACCATATAAAAGCCAAATATGAACATATTCAGGATGATATATGGTGAGAATTTGGTCCTTGTCAGCCAATTAGGGGTATCTATAGTAACACTACTGCACTGATGCATCCACTATCAGATTGTCCACTGCCTTCTTTAGAAGAAAAAACTGGTTCAACAACATCAATTTCGAGAACATGTGTAATGCTGAAAATTCTATGTATATCACATACTAAGAACAAGTGTCCTCTATAGGAATAGATCCTATAACTATGGAGAAAATATAGAACCCAAGAGTTGGATACATCCTCTTAAGAAGATGTGTTTAGAAATGCTACAGCTCATATATGGATAACCATACTCTATTGTTCTCAATTGAACCAACGTGATACAAATGGTAAAAATGCAACTTAAAATGCTTATAACATAAAAGCCTTTACATACCATATGGAGTGGGACGATCGAATAAAATGAGCTCAATGTAGTCTAAATTTTGATAACTTCAGATCCTTTTCTGTAGATTGCATGTTGACATTTACCGTTAACCTTAACCATCGTAAGCATAATATGAATAGAATGATTAGGTGAAAGTGGAAATTGGCTTCTTAACTTCGCTCTATCCCACGATCTAGATTACGAAGGAGGGTAACTTTTGCCAAATGTCCAAGAAGCCCCCTAATTATAAATGTGGCGTGCAACACAGTCATAAGTTAGGCTCTACTAGACACGGCTTTGTAGACTACCTAGGATGAACTGCTCTGATACCACTTTTGTCACACCCCAAAACTAGTGAGGCAGACAAGTACCATATGAAAATATGCTTTGCAAGTCACCTATCATGGGAGTAATAACCAATAAAGGGAACATATGAAGATGTGAAAAGATGACATATATGATGGAATAGACAATTGAAAGAAGTTGGCAAGATATGGACAGATTGTATATCCAACATATAAATATATGTACCATGTGTAATCTAGGATTATTTTGATTTATATAAGGGGATTACGTGCCAAGGGTACTTTGACGATATTAGAGTACTCACTTTAATCAGTCACTACCAAGGACACTTAGAAAGCTTACTTTGTAATACAAGTGTTGGACTCATGCCAAATAAATAGGAAATCGAATAGCCTTACATATCTTATCCTCTGACCAATACAACTATCACGATTCAGCCTCCCCTTTTAGGTATAAATCTACAATATAAGTCATGATAAACTAAAATTAGCAGCTATCACACCGTGATCCCCGTAAAAACAGTAGCTAACATTGACAGATAATGAGCCCATGCAGCCCTTAAAATAATGTGTATCACCACACCCTCCTTCTCTACCCAATACATACATTATATATCCTTTTCCAATATTACACAAGTTGCACCAACCACAATACGTATAAAACAACATCAAATATTCTTTATCATACAACCAATTATTGAACTCACCACCCCCTTGAGTTCTTTTATGAAAGAACACCCATAATTCCTTACTCAAACTCATACATGAGGCGGAAGAAAATGGAGCAGTCACCTTACCTCTATTTCTGTAACTTTTCATTATAACTTGAATTTCTGTAGAACTTCAACTTCCCTTCACACTTAAACCAAAGAAGAAGAGAAAAATATGTTAATAATTAAAGAAAGTGAGCAGTAGCTTGTGTGAACTTCTTCCTTCTATTTATAATTAAGCATGAATAACATGTTTTCTAGTGTTCCATGGGAGAATTAAGCTAAATCCATAAGTGTTTCTCTTACCTTGGTTTGCAGATATGAGGATTTCTTTAAGAACCCTAGAAGAAAGTTTAAGGCAACTGTTTTAATACTTAAGAGAAAAGAGAGAGAGAGCTGGAGTTAATTCTCAATATTGTGTGTTAAAAATGAGTGAGAATAGCAGCCAATATATCTTATATTGAGCTTTCTTCACCTTTAAAAATATCCTCTAGAACCTCTATTTTTTTGGTCCATTTTCAACCACTAATTGGTCAAGTAGGTGATGCACCTGCTTATGTACATCAAGCAGCTCAAAAGGTCAAACTAGGTGATGCACCTACTTGCTTTCACTTGGGCTTAAATATATTGAGCCTTAGAAGATTTGGCTGATGGGCATTAATTTCATTTTCATTTTATTTAACTTAGTTTGGTCCTCAAGTGAGTCTATTAGCATAGACCCAAATCTGATCCATAAACCTTGACCTTTTTAACTAGATCCATATAGCTCAAGTAGGTGATGGACCTACTTGGTCCTTTGGACTAGTCAATTAATCAAAGTAGGTGATGCACCTACTTGTCACCTACTAGCTTAGTTAAGTCAAGCAAGCAGCTCACTTATTTTATTCCATTTTCTAAATATTAATTTCATTTTCTTTAACTTAGCACTTAACTTCCAACTTTAAGCTCAATTCCCACGTTACAGTCTCATTTTTAGATACTTCTGTCGACGTCAACTTAATCGGGTTGCATCAAAATCTATGGGTAGTTCACTTCAAACCTATTCTATTGACACTAGTTGCATAGGAAACCGAGTCAATAACTATACCACAAGGCAATTTATAAGCATCATATAAGTAGTACTAGTACATGTAGAATACGGGGTGTTACATCCTCCCCTCCTATGATCATTCGTCCTCGAATCATAGGTTAAGCTAATAGTTTGGTGAACCTTGGAATTTCATTTGGAGATTTGCTAGAGTTCCCTCTGTAAATAGTACTATCCAAAAATACATAGACTAAACTAAAACACGTATAGACAAGTCAAGCTTGACGTCTCAATAGATATGGTTCATGAAATAATAATATGACAAATTAACCCCTTTCTTGACCATGTAATTCACCGAAGATACGCAACTAGAATTCATCGAAATAAGGAATTTAATATACCTAAACACAAGACATGCAAATAACATATCAAAATGGATCGATAGCTTACTTACAAAGATACATACTTGTATAATAGAAACTACAGAAAAAGAATAGAAATAAAAAATTAATTACTTGATCGATAGCTTACTTACAAATTTCCTGATCCTAATGGATCCTTCTTTTGATGTGTTTAGTGAAATTGAAGGGCAATCTCAAAAAATAATTAGTAATTTTTATTTAGATTAACAAGTAACTTTAGAATGGTAATAAAAAATGTATTAGTAATAGCTATATATACTACAACTTGGTATTGGATAGACTAGAAAAAATTGGCCCACTTTGAATTGTTACATACTCAGTTAGAAAAAAAAATAATGACCAAGATTTTTATCCAAGATTCATTTGATTTTGGAAGTCAAACTATTAGTAACTTTTACTTAAATTCTATAAATGTATTAAAAATATAGGGTTGAAATTATTTTAACTGAAGTAACTATAGAATGGTAATAAAAAATATATTAGTAATAGTTATATATAGTAAAACTTAATATTTGATAGACCGAAAAAAATTGGCCCACTTTAAAGTCAAATTAGTAAGTAATTATTATTTAGATTCTATATTTGTATTAGAAAATCAGCATGTAGATACTGTTAGAGTTTTTATTTGTATTAAAAATATTAGGATGAAGACCTAGAATCATAGACGGGTTCAACAGAACTCAATAATTTTGACGCAGTTCTATATTTTTGTTAAAATGTAGCATGATAATTTTAACGAAGATCTGGCATCTAGCATCTACATGATAATTAAGATTCTTTTATTTCGATATAATTAGGTTTTATACTTTTAGCATGTTTCCACTAAGAAATTTTATTAATTTCAAATGGTTTTAATGAATGGTCAAACAACTGAAAAAATAAAAGCTTAATCATTCTAAATATCAAGTACGATACCATATTTTTTATGCGAAGTACATTATATTTCTCTATTATTAAAACGTTAAATATGAACATTCTTGTTGATTGTGAAATAGTTTCAAAAATTGATTTCAATTTGATAAACATATAAAATCAATGGAAAACCCTATGTCATGACCCAGACCATCGTGATTGGCACCCACACTAACCCCTTGGTGGAAGGACCATTTACACTAATTAGCTAACCAACTTAATCAAAATATACTAAGGCATTTAAGTTATAGAACCAAGTTAAATGCTAAGGAAAGAAATAGAGTAACCATAAACTCCAAACAAAAGGTCTAATAACAAACTAACATTGCGGAAATAATGCCTAGAACCTGAAAGTCAATGTACCAAAATAACTAAGATCAACCATAAGTCAAACAAGAGGGGATACAACCCCAAACTAATGAACTAATTAACTAACTAGAAAGTCTAAGTCTGAAATGTGGACATAGAAGAAAAGAGAACTTATCGCAGCCTGGAAGAACTGGCTCACCCTTGAATTCAATCAACGATCACTAATCTTCTAAACGAGGTCTGCCAATAGCCACCTAAAGATAACCTACACGCAACAAAGAAAGAGCAAGTGTAGTATCAATACATAACCATAATATACTAGTAGGATCACACGGCTATCCCACTAAGTGCAACATACATAAGTCCATCCAACAATACAATAACATGCATACACCGAACATGTACAATATCATCATCATTTTTTAGCAACGAACAGCTTCACGATTCTTAAACATCACAGTTATATGAGGTCATTGGTCCTCTCATGGAACATAAACACAAATTGTTAGCATAGCAGAACGTGGTACCTGATCCAACGATTAGGCCAGAACGTGGCAACCGATCCCATAATTATGCCGGAATGTGGCAACCGACCCAAGTTAGTGTGTAGGAACACAACACCCGATCCATTCAACAAGCCACAATCACAATCACAAAGTACATTCTCATAATCATACAATCAAGTCATGATTCATGGCATTCATCATTCATATATCCTCATTTACGATTAATGTGATCAACAATGCAACATTCGCATACATACACGTATTATAATGAAGCAATAACAAACATATATCACACAATCATTAAATCACAACCATCACCTACCTAGAAACGAGCTTGAAACCCCTATGAAACTTGGTTCTTCCCTTTTCGGATTCGTTCCTCTTGTTCTTGATCTACAAACAATCATAATAATAGGTTAATGAATAAACAATCACTAATTACCCGAATTACATACAATTCTATCAACCCTGGATCATACTCATGATCCCACTACCCAAATTAGGGTTTTTTCCACCATAATTCTCATATAAAAACTCTTTCCCATCGATAATTACCCATTAGATTACGTTCTACGGATCGAAAAATGGATTCGAGGGGTTAAAATTTTACATTTAGCCTCAAGAATGGTGGAAAACTGTCAAGAACACCCCTGGGATCGTTCCTTAGCTCTGAGATGATAGAAAGGGGCACCCATGAAACCTCACTATCTCTTTCACATACACCTTAGCCAATTTTTCAGCATTATAATCTATTATTACCGGAATAAAATCGGCTGACATATTCAATCTATCAACCACTACCCAAATGGAATCAAACTCCCCCAAGGTCTTTGGAAGACCAATCACAAAATCCATGGCTATCTCTCCCACTTCCATTCCGGAATTGGCATTCTCTGAAGTAAACATGTAGGCCTTTGGTATTCATACTTCACTTGTTGGCAATTTTGACACTTAGCCACAAACTCCGGTGTATCCTTCTTCATGCCCAGCCACCAATAAATTCACTTCAAATCTCGGTAAATGGTACATCTTGGTCACCCACGGATGAATGGAATATCGCAAACCATGGGATTTTGTCAACAGTTTTTGAATCAACTCATCAACTTGAGGAGCACAAATCCTTCCTTTAAAATTAAGCACATCTTCCGCATCAAGATCTCTTGTGCCTTACCAATCGCAGTCTTCTTCTTAAGTTCATTCAAATTTTCATCCTCAAATTGTTTGGCCTTGATCTCCTCAATGAATGTGGCCCTCACTTCAATGCTTGCTAACACCCCACCTCTTTCAGAGATGCCCAACTTCTTGAATTTATACTCCAAGGTCTAGATTTCCTTAGCCAAAGGTCTCTTGGATACACTTTAGCAAGCTAAACTACCCATACTCACCGCTTTTCGACCAAAAGCGTATGCCACCACATTACCCTTGCCCGGATGGTATTGAATGGCCACATCATAATCCTTGAGTAACTCTATCCACCTTCTCTGTCTCAAATTCAAATCCTTTTGAGTAAACACATGCTGCAAACTATGATGATCAGTTAATACCTCACACTTAACACCATATAGATAATGTCGCCAGATCTTAAGGAAAAACATTGCCGCTTCAAACTCCAAATCATGTGTAGGGTAATTCCTCTCATGCTTCTTCAATTGACGCGAGGCATAAAATATAACATTTTTATGTGCATCAACACAACACCCAAACAAGAATGTGAAGCTTCACAACAAACAATAAAATCTTTAACTTCTACTGTTAATGCTAGAATATGTGTGGTGGTTAAGAGAGTCTTGAGCTTTTGAAATCTATCCTCACATTTTTGAGTCCATTCAAATGGTATCTCCTTTTTAGTCAAATTAGTCAAGTGAGTGGCAATAGAAGAAAAATTCTTCACAAATCAACGATAATAGCTAGCGAGCCCCACAAAACTCCTAACTTCCTTCACCGAGCTAGGCCGAACCCCATTCTTAACTGGCTCAATCTTTTGGGGATCTACCATTACCCCTTCTTTTGAAATTAAAATCCCCCAAAATGCAACTGAAGTCAATATAAATTCACACTTAGAAATTTAGCATACAACCGTTGTTTCCCAAGAACACATAGAAGAATATGACGATGGTCGGCATGCTCTTCCTCACTTTTCGTATAGACCAAAATATCATTAATGAAGACTATAACAAACGAATCAAGAAAGGGTTTGAACACCCCATTCAGCAAACTTATGAAAGTTGTAGGCGTATTGGTCAAACCAAAAGACATAACTAGAAACTCATAGTGTCCAGAGCGGGTTCTAAACATCGTCTTGGGCACATCCTCAGGCCTAATTTTCAACTGATGGTAGCCTGACCTAAGATCAATCTTAGAGAAAAGTGATGCACCTTGCAATTGGTCAAAAAAGATCATCTATTCAAGTCAAAGGATACTTGTTTCAAATAGTGAGCCTATTCAATTGCCTGTAATATATACACATCCTTATACTACCATCATTCTTCTTAACAAACAAAACTAGAGAACCCCATGGGGAAGCACTAGGACGAATAAATCCTTTATCAAGAAGTTCTTTGATTTGAGCCTTAAGCTCTCTTAATTCCGCCGGAGCCATGCGATATGGAGGGATGGAAATGGGATGAGTATCAGGTTCTAAATCAATGCAGAAATCTATATCTCTATCCGGAGGCATACCAGGAAAATTATTAGGAAACACTTCTCTAAATTCTGACACTACAAGAATAGACTCAATAGATGGAGACTCAACCTCAACATCATGAATATGAGCCAAATAAGCCAAACAACCCTGCTCTGCTAGTTTTCTTGCCCGAATGGAGGATATGAACTTAGCTTGCTTAGGCTTGTACACCCCTTCCCACTCTAACTTTTCCCTTCTCGGAATATATAGAGTTACAGACTTAGTATTACAATTAAACACAACATAATAGGGGAACAACCAAGTTATGCCTTAGATTATATCAAAGTCAGTCATATCCAAAATCACCAAATCATCCCAAGTTTGAAAATCGTTAAACAAAATAGGACAAGCACGATAAATATGGGTGACTATGACAGACTTTCCAACATGGGTAGAAACATGGATACATATGAATAAGTAGAACCTGGATCAAATAACACATTATCCATCTAGTCATAGACAAATATAGTACTTGTGATCACTGCGTCAGACACCTCTGTTTCATTCTTGCCTGGAAAGGCATAACACTGAGCCCTATCATCTTGATGAGCTACTTCCCTGCCTAGTTGAGCTGCACCTCTGCCTACATTACCATTTTTTCTACCCTCACGACCTCGCTTATTACCTCATTGCCCACCTTATGGATGCCTTCGACCATTATTACCATTTCCCGCGGGTACCACTGCTCTAGTCTGCTGCGCGTGAAATCCATCATGCGTGGGTGGGGACAATCTCTCATCATATCCCCAGTTTCACCACATTTGTAACATGTACGATCAAAAGATGGCCTTCTGCTCATCGAAGGTGCGACTCCCTTGATATCTTGAATCAAATTATGAGGCGGAGTTCCTGAGTAATTACCTGTAGAGGAGGGCATAGCGGACTGAATGGGCTTGACTGTAGGTGTTGGCCTCCCTAACCCTATGGAATAAGAACTTTGAAAGTTACCCGAGTTCTTGGCCCTTTTTGCCAATGTCTTAGCCTGGCCGTCTCGCCTCACCCCCTCCACTTTCTTAACAAAGTCTCTTACCTAATTAAAGCTCCTCCCTGCAGAGGTCCTATGAATAGATAATACCTGCAACTCAGAATTTAGTCGCCTAATAAATAAATGGATCTTGTCCTCCTCAGTAGTCACCAATTGAGTAGCATATCTAGACAAGGCATGAAACTTGATCTCATAAGCAGCTACATACATACCACCTTACTCATAGGCCATGAACTCATCCTTCTTGCTATCTCTCAAAGTCCTAAGCACATATTTGTCTAAAAAAAGAGCATGAATTGGGTCCAAGAGAGTTGGGGTAAAGTTGAAGATCTGCACTCTACATAAGCTCTACACCACTACTTAGCCTCACCTTGAAGTTGAAAAGTCACAAACTCAACCCTATGCTAATGGACAATTCCCAACTTCTGAAGCCTCTCATAGTAGTCTAAGATAAACTCATAAGCATCCTCACTCTTAGAACCAAGAAATACATGAGGCTTTAGGTTCAAAAACTTTATCAACATTTTATGCTCATTACCAGTCATAATAGAATCCAACAAAGGACAGAAGAAATCATTATTACCTCTAGTCCTTCCCACCTTGGGCGTAGTGATAGCAACATGGGAATTAGTAGGAGCTTGCGTTGCCTGAAAAGAGAGAATCACTCCAAGACCAACCAACCATTTCAAGAATGACATGATCTGTTGAGCTAACACTGGGTCCAAAAGAGGAATACCTGTAGTTTCAGCCTGTACCTCTTCCTCTTGTCCAACTTCCTCAACATTTTCAACCTCAACATTCTCCTCTATCTCTTTCTAATGCACATGAGGGGCCTCATTTCTGGGAATATTTTCTACCGATGCTCCATCCCCAGCAGGTGCCAGCCTTCCTTGGCATCTACCCCTAGTTCTTTCTCTACCTCTACCTCGATCGCGACTTCTCACTGCCGATTCCTTAGTTGGAGAATTGACGGAAGCTAAGGGTCTGACGCCATTGAATCCAGTGTTAACCATATGCGGACAAAAGAGTGAAGGAGGGTAGATACAAATTTGAATCGCTAGATACCAATTGGAATCAAGTTAAAGCACGAAAGGAGACAAGAGAAAACAGAGAAATTTCCTAAAGTTTTATAGCCTCTCGAAGAAAAGTACAGACGTCTCTGTACTATTCCGCAAGACTCTACTAGACTCGTTTTGGTACATTGAGATCAATGAACCTAGGCTCTGATACTAACAACTTTGTCATGACCCAGACCATTCTGATTGGAACCCACACTAACCCTCCGGTGGGAGAACCATTTATACTAATTAGCTAACCAACTTAATCAAAATATACTAAGGCATTTATGTTACAGAAGCAAGTTGAATGCTAAGGAATTAAATAGAGTTCCCATAAACTCCAAGCAAAAGGTCTAATAACAAACTAACATTGCGGAAGTAATGCCTAGAATCTGAAAGTCAATGTACCAAAAGATCTAAGATCAACCATAAGTCTAACAAGAAGGGATACAACCCCAAACTAATGAACTAATTAACTAACTCTAAGTCCGTAATGTGGACATAGATGAAAGGAGAACTCATGGCAGCCTGGAAGAACTGGATTACCCTTGAATTCTATCGATGATCACTGATCTTTTAAACGAGCTCTGTCAATAGCCTTCTTAAGATGCCCAGTACTCAACAAAGAAAAAGTAAGTGCAGTATCAGTACATAACCATAATGTACTGGTGGGATCAAACAACTATCCCACTAAGTGCAACATACATAAGTGAATACAACAATATAATAAAATGCATGCACCGAACGTATACAATATCATCATCATTTACGAACAACGAACAACGAACAATTTCACTATTCTCAAATATTACAATTATATCAAGTCATTAGTCCTCTCATCAAACCCAAACCCAAACAGTTAGCATACCAGAATGTGGTACCCAATCCAATGATTATGTTAGAATGTAGCAATCGATCCCATAATTATACCGAATCGTGGCAACTGATCCAAGTTAATGTGTCGAAACGCAACACTCAATCCATTCAACAAGCCACAATCACAATCACAAAGTACATTCTCATAATCATACAATTAAGTCATGATCATCACATTCATCATTCATATATCCTCATTTACAATTGATGTGATCAATAATGCAACATTCACATACATACACGTATTATAATAAAGCAATAACAAACATATATGACACAATCATGAAATCAGAACCATCACCTCGAAACAAACCTGAAACTCCTAGGAAACTTGGTTATTCCTTTTTCGGATTCGTTACGCTTTTTCTTGGTCTACAAACAATCATAATAACACAGAAATCAATAAACAATCATTAATTACCGGAATTACTACCTATTATATGAATCCTAGATCATACGCATGATCCCACTACAAAAATTAGCATTTTTCCCACCGTAATTCTCACATCAAAACTCTTTCCTATCAATAATTACCCATTAAATTACGCTCTACGAATGGAAAAATGGATTCAGAGAGTTAAAATCTTACCTTTAGCCTCAAGAATGGTGGAAAACGGTCAAGAAAACCCCTGGGTTCGTTCCTTAGCTCTCAAGTTTGAAAATTGCAGAATAAAACATTTTTGGGGTTTATTTCTGACTTTAAGTAGCATCTGCCTCGCCATGGCGGCACCCACCCCGCTACAGCGATCCCGCCTTGGCGGTAGAAATCCCGCATTAGCGGCTTGAACGGAACTAGTGAGAAAAATTAATAATTCCAAGACCCCATTTCGCAACACACCTTCAACCAACGACACTTAGAAATTACCCGTTCACGCTAAGATCAATTTCGAGAGTTATACTTTCCCGAATTCAATTATGTAAAGTCATACGACTTCCTTAACGATTTACCTATCTACTGATTTGATGAAATTCATAATTAGATCACCCAATACTACGAGATTTCCCTAGATGTTAATGACTTCGATTTCGACCAAATCTGGACTAGGTTGGGAAATCTCAAGATACTATGAAAAAGGTTTCCGGCCCAAAATTTTTCCCCATTGGCTTTTCTATACTGATGAAACCTGGTCGTTACACCGTACTTCTTAGGGATGATAGATATAAGAAGGCGTCTCTTTTGGACTGGGCCTATTTGCTATTTTTATTTTTGTTATTTTATATTTATTTTTGGGTTTAGTTGGCCCATTATGTATAGATTGATGATATAAAAAATACCATAAATACACAATTTAAGATATCAAAATCTCTAAAGTTCTTTAGCATTTTAAAAAATTACAAAATCCCCCTATCGGATACATCCCTATCCCCCTCAGATAAGTCTCTATCCCCTCTCAGATTCATCCCTCCTATTAAGTAATGTATCATTGGCAATATATCAGAGAACCAATAAATGTATCCGAGAACAATGAAAATTTAAGATTCTTACTATTGGGGAAATATTCGGAATAAAATGTAATCAGTCTCAAATGTATGGGATTTATGTAAGTTATACTTTAATAGACAAATAAAAGGAGATTTTAGGTCCACAATTTTATTTTATTTTTAAAAGAGTCCACTATGTTGATAGAAATGGTAAGGTAATAATTATATCAAAAAACTAACATTCAATAATCTATGTGGATTTTGACAATGGGATATTACTCGTTTCTCAAAAATAAATAAATAATATTATATATTAAATTGTAACAGGCCGTTATTTTGTTATATTTAAAAAAAATGAGTTTACGATTGACGAGCCAAGTTATCATGTTTCGTATCAACCGTCGAAGAGATGTTAGGTGATTATACAAAAAAATATTTCTACACGTCATTTAAATTTTTTTAGACCAAACTTATAGGCCATAGATAGCCTTGAAGCTAAATCTAAAGTTCCATAGCTTTCTACGTGAGAGGTGAAAGGTGAGATTTTATATTGTTAAAGATAAATTGTTGAAGCTAAATGAAGGAAGGATTACAATATTACATTTCCAAGCAATACTTCGAGTAGTTATGAAAACTGATTTACTTATCCTGAAGAATGTTCTTGATGGGAAATGGAAGATTCCATGGAGAATTACTTCGGAGGATAGGTGCATATAAAAAGTCATAAAAGCAAGATAATCATGCGAATAAAGAGAGTTCAAAACACATAATAGAATAAACATGTTCAAAAGACAACACTCATCTAATACAAAAGGTCACAAACATGGATAATCACATAAAGGAGGAATACATGGATATAATGGTCAAATCTAAACAATTCTTTTTTACAATTTGGTCAAGATTTGACATATATGTGGACTGATTACCAGCCCGGTGTGGTTTCATATGTTTACGCTTATGAAAATGAAATCTTGACTAGTGGTCTATGTTTAACAATGGTATTAGCTCCTGGGGCTCAACCTGTTGACTGAAATCACCAGTCAAATTGTAGATTTAAGGGAACAGACTAACAAATCATAGACAACAAGAAAGATTAGAACCTGTAAATGGATAGTTCCCGTAAGCTTTTCATCTCTTAATGCTAGAAGACGTCTTCATTGACTCAGATTTCATGGCATATGTGAGAATTTTAGGTGTCTTTTGTGAAATCTTTGTCGGGCTTAAAAGAAAGGAGTGTCTTTGAGTATTTGTCGATCCAACTATATTCCACCGCCGACCATAGTTCATTCTTTTCCGACGCAATCAATTTTGAATCATGCGCTGAAGAGACTTTGGTATTTCTTAATTGATTGTTTGATCTTTAGTTCTTGTTTTTCCTGAAGTTCATTTTAGTCTTTTTGGGCTGAGTCTTTTTTTTATTTTTTTTTATTTTTTATTTTAGGCTTCTGCCCATTTTATGTATAGTTATCGTTGTTATGATTAATAAAAGGGGAAACTAAGCAATTTCCCCACAAATACAAATAAATTATAAATATATACCCCTTTATATTGATGCTCTCCTAAATAATTACACTAAATGCCCCAAGTAATAATTTTGCTTAACTGATCATAAATCAGTATTCATATATATACTGTATTGATATCATTAAGGTTGATAATTTTATGTCACATTAAGCCCACGTTTAAGCCATCACGTTCTCTCACATATTTTTTCAAAGAAAAATTCTTTCTTCGAATTGTTCTTGAATTTTTAATCTCTCGCTTCTCTTTCATGAATAGGTGCCGATTTTTTCCCAAAAGTTAGAAAAAATATCCCAAAAGATATTCAGAATAATTCCATTGATTCATGTATGTATATTTATGCCTTTCATAGGTATTTTACCGATTCTGTATTTTTTTAAATCTGTCAAAATATTTGTTTGTCTAGTTGCTTAGTAAATTTTCCAGTTTTTTATTAGGGTTTTAGATAAGGAAAACCTCAAATATTCCTCTCTAATGGCGGGCTCAAAGAGGATTAGAAGAGGTATCTCATTCAATCATCAATTTTCTAGAGATTTTCAATCTTTTGATGTATGTATTACTTAAGAACGAGTCGATAATGTAGGTGTCACGACTCGAGCCTACACCCTGGACGTGGCCGGCACTTGAGAACCATTGCTGGTCCACAAACGAACCCTCATCCTGGCTTACTACAAGCAGAAGACTAACTTAAGCGTACAAAGCTTAAAAACTGAATAAACTTCATGAAACTCAATTACAAAGCTTTAACTCAAATGAAAAACTCTGAATAAAAATAAATTATTCAACTCGCCATAAAATAGGCAACTTAAATCTTTAAAACATTTAACAAAATACATGAACAGACTTTTGAAACTCTACTGCCTATCTATGAAGCTTCTAGATGACAAAGATGAAAATTGGGACAAGACCAAAGACATCCTAACAACTGATATAACTGAAAGTCAAAGTGGAACCCTCCGGAAGGAAGGAGGATCACCACAGCTAACTCGAACTCCATGTGGTACCAAGGAAGCTCCTGTTGATGACCCTAAATACATGTATCTGCAACATGAAACGATGCAGACCAAATGACTCAGTACGTGGAATGTACTAGCATGTAAGGGGAATTCTAAAGCATAAACATAAGCTTGAACTGATGGAAAAGAAACATGCTTACCTCTTCTCAAACAGACTCAACTGAAGGAATACTCAAGAATACTCAACAATACTTAAACTTACTTAACTCAGAAGTACTCAAAGATAGGATACTCAACTCAGTAATAAGGTTCTCAACTCAGTTATAAGATATTCAACTCAGAGGTGCTCAACTCAAGATATGTAAGATTAAAGCAACAATAAAAGATGCAATATATGGAAAGCTTTTAAAACAGTAGAAAGCAACTCAATGTATTGAAAAATACTATAATACCTAAGGTGTATATAAAAATACAATATAACTATGTGGGAGTTTCTTTAACCGACAACCATCACTATGAGCTATGTAATGATACAACGTCTCGCCCACGCTGCTAGAACTGTCCTATACTTTTCCAAGGTATAAGACCTATCAACTAAGTGGATCCACTAGTCTGTGCTAAAAAACAATAGGGAATCATCTAAAATGTATTACCCTTTCTACCCACGTCGGCTACACGATTTATGGAGACTTGAGTTGTCTGAACTCGTCCCCATATCGGTGCTTAATACTACTCCCAAAATATACTCAGCTCATATGTTTTAATATCATAACTCTTTCTATGGTTTGAAATGTTTACTCAAAATCTTTCTCTAAAAAGAGATGTTACTCAATTGCTCAAAACTCTTTTGGAAATCTCAGTTTCCTCCTCTTTTAAATGTGAAAACATTTACTCTTGGGAATACTTAGTTCCCGTATATCATTTTAAGGAAAAATGAACTCGACTCTACTCTTTCTTAACTCAATTGCTCAAGTCTTAAAACAAGTTTAGAAAAAATCGTAATAGACATCTCAAAATAGGGTTCATGCCCAATGATGGACGTGGAAGACTCAATTCAAGGTTTTCAATAACCATACAAAGAACTCGATACTTAGAACTCAACAACTCAGAACTCCATAACTTCAATGATACTACTCATTTCAAGAATGCTCAACTCATAAGGTTCATGCGGGATTATGGGCATGAACAACTCAACTCAAGGACTCAATGACACTCCTTATCTAAGGATTTCTCGACTCATATTGGTCATGCGAAATTATGGACATGAACTACTCAACTTAAGGACTTCACGGGTAACATGTAATAGTTCCATGATTAGGAATATAATCTCAGAAAGGTTAGGAACTCAATACTCAAGACTTAGAACTTGAATATACTACTCCTTTCAAATGTACTCAATTTATGAAGTTCATGTAGAATTTATGGCATGAACGACTCGACTCGAGGATCTACATAAAAATATGGAACTCATGTATCCGAATTTTTTCATTCTTATACTCACTTGCTCGAGTCTTGAAACAAGTTACTAGAAGTTGTAGAAGACTCCACAAAAGGATTCAAAGGGGCTTTCTTAGAATGTCCAAAAGAATTCTCAAAACATAACTCTTAACTCTACCTTAAATTTGAATTATGAATTCAAGGTTATGATCATGTTATGAATGATTTCTATATGTCTAGAAGTAGCTTAGAGTAGTTAAAATCGAATGGGAGTGAAGGTACACTTTAAAAGAACTCAAACGGAGCAACCGACTGCAAACTGGACGGGGCAGGCAACCCTGGTGCAATGAGTGGTGCGGGGCGCCAGCCCCTAAACTTAAGAACATAATTTAGGGCGCACCCCGAACCCAGAAAACCCGACTAATTTCTTTGCTCGTTTTCTCACCCTAACTCACCAACGGTTTCTTCCCTTATCATTTTTATTTGATTACTTAACATAAGTACACTCCAATCTACCTAATACGGCCCTTAAAATACTCACTTCCATCTCAAAAAAACATCAAAACCAATATTTAGGATGGCTTTCACGAACTCATCAAGAATTGTAATCTTTCAAGTTCAAGAATAAAATTTTGCTGAATATAACATGACTGGCATGTGGATGAACAAACCCAACACTATAAAAGCATACATACATCTTAGAGATAAACCCATGGCAAAAATATGTAGCAAGGCTCAAGAACCTCGACGAACGCTTTGATCCTATCCTCTTTTTTCCTCTTTTCTCTTATTTTCTCTACTTAAACTCTCAACTAAAGCCCTAAGCATATATTAGGATTATAAAACTGAACCCAATAGGATTATACCCTTAAAACCTTACTAAGAACGAATTATATCTTATTGGGTAAGGACAAAACAAAAATACATGTCAAGCCCCAAACTCGAGGGGCGTAACGGGCTCCTAATGCCAAAACTCAAGCCTGAGCCAACCTTGCCGAACCTTAAAACTAAGCCCTCGACCGGTAAGGCCCCTGTCAACTAATCTATAAAAGAAACAGCTACTCCCAGGAGATCATATAAATAAATAGCCAACTAGCACAAAAGACTTGATTGGGCCGTCGAGGCCACCATGATATCTATACCAAAACTAAAAGCATGTATATATCAATAAAATATATCAAACAACTCACAAGCTTCAACAAACCAACAACGTAGGCCAGTATAGACATAACGTAGCTATACACCCACCACACTAGTCTGCAATTCTCTAAGAGTAGTAAAGATTAGTGGGACAGGGTCCCAACCTACCCGTAAAGATATATACAACAAAAGGTAACAAACCTCCCAACTCTAGCAGCTCCGGAGGAAAGGGGCTAGCTAACCGAATAGAAGTCAATCCTGCTGCTAAGGAGGTCTACTCAGTCGTCTGTTAGGACTTGCATGCATGAATGCAGCGCCCCCAAGGCAATGGGGCATCAGTACAAAATAATGTACAGAGTATCAAAGGCAATAGACTATGAGGAGGTATCCTAATATACTGGAATAATCTGATAAATAAATCAAGGATAAGATAAGTGTACTGACCTGCTCCTAAATCTAAACTAATCAAAAATAAGTGAGGATATTTGGACCTCATGCCATCATCAACTTCCCATGTAACCTTTTCTCAATTCTTGTTTCTCCACAATACTTTAATCGAACTCACCTCTTTGGTCCTCAATTTACGGACCTGCCGATCTAATATGGAAACTAGAGTTTCCTTATAGGACAACTCCTCTGTGATCTGAACATCCTCAACTGGGACAACTCGAGAAGGATCTCATATGCACTTTCGTAGCATAGATACATAGAAAACTGGATGAACAGATTCTAGCCCCGAAGGCAATTCTAACTCAAAAGCCACTCGTCCTACCCTCCGAAAGATCCGATATGGCCCAATGAATCTTGGACTAAGCTTGTCTTTTTTGCCAAATCCCATAACCCCCTTCATAGGCGAGACTTTTAAGAATACCCAGTCATCGACGCAAAACTCTAAGTCCCTTCGTCGCACATATGATTATGACTTTTGTTGGCTTTGAACTATTAACAACCTCTCCCGTATGAGCTTGACTGCTCTACTGTCTGTTGTACTAAGTCGTGTCCAATCAACCCTGAATCACCTACCTCGAACCATCTAATGGGGGATCTATATTTTCGCCCATACAAAGCCTTATAAGTTGCCATCCCGATGCTTGAATGATAACTATTATTGTATGCAAACTCTATAAGAGGTAAGTGGTCATCCTAACACCCCTTGAAGTCTAGCACACACTCCCTAAGCATATCATCGAGTGTCAAAATTATGCGCTCAGTCTGGCCAACTGTCTGAGGGTGAAATGATGTACAAAGATTAACCTGTGTTCCCAGTCCTTTCTGGAAGGACTTCCAAAAGTTGGCGGTGAATTGTGCTCCTCTATTAGATATAATTGTTACTGGGACACCGTGTAGCCTAACAATCTGCCTAATATAGAGCTCTGCATAGTCTTCGGCCGTAAAAGTTACCCTGGCTGGTAAGAAGTGGGTTGATTTTGTTAGTCTATCAACAATTACCGAAGTAGAGTCAAACTTGCGACGCGACCGAGGTAACCCTGTAATAAAATCCATATTAATTGCTTCCCACTTCCACAAAGGAATGACTATCTCCTAAACTAGCCCAACGGGCTTTTGGTGCTCAACCTTCACCTGTTGGAAGTTAAGACACTATGCCACAAACTAAACAACATCCTACTTCATCCAGTGCCACCAATAGATCTCCTTAATATCATGGTACATCTTCGTCGAACCAGGATGAATAGAATAACGGGAATGATGTGCCTCTTCCATAATCCGATGCGAAAGCCCTACAACATTCGAAACACACAATTGACCACTATATCTAAGGATTCTATATCCTGCTATATCAAATGCTACTAGCACATGGAAGCCACACGCATTCAAGAAAACAGACAAGTATATCTCGGCATAAAACTAAGTCATCGGCCGGCAAGGCCCCTGTCCACTAATATATAAAAGAAACAGCTACTCCCAGGAGATCATAAAAATAAATAGGCAACTAGCACAAAAGTCCTGATTGGGCCGTCGAGGCCCCCATGATATCTATACCGAAACTAAAAGCATGTATATATATATATAATACATCAAACAACTCACAAGCTTCAGCAAACCAACAACATAGGCCAGTATGGCCATAACGTAGCTATACACCTCACACACTAGTCTGCAAGCCTCTAAGAGTAGTAAACATTAGTAGGACAGGGCCCCAGCCTACCCATAAAGATATATACAACAAAAGGTTACAAACCTCCCAACTCTGGCAACTCCGGAGGAAAGGGGATAGCCAACCAGATAAAAGTCAATCCTGCTGCTGAGGAGGACTACACGGTCGTCTGTCAGGACCTGCATGCATGAATACAATGTCCCCAAGGCAATGGGGAGCCAGTACAAAATAATGTACTGATATACTGGAATAATCTGATAATTAAATCAAGTATAAGATAAGTGTACTACCTGCTCCTAAATCTAAACTTATCAAAAATAATAAAAAACCAACCTAACCAAGCCCCCATAAGCTCGACAGGTACAAACAGCAGACAAACCCACATACTCAGGCCCCCGTAAGCCCGGAAGGTGCCTAACAACCTATATACCCCTATCGGTAGTCCCCTAGCCCCATAGGCATTCACGTAGCCCTCTTAGGCATTACTATAGCCCTGTAGGTAGCACATAGCTCTCTTAGGCATCAACATAGCTTATAGAAAACTCATAGCCCACTTAGGCAATAATATGGCCCTATAGGAAGCACATAGCATTCTTAGGTGTCAATATAACCCTTTAGGCAACTGATGGCCCTTCAAGGCATCAATATAGCCTCGTAGGCAACTCATAGCCCTTTTAGGCATCCCTATAACCCTATAGGCAAAACATAGCCCTTTTAGGCATAAATCACATTCCTGCAGCTAACCACAATAGCCCCAAGGGCAACAATAACAATCCAATCACTAAAAGCGAGCAATTTAGTTATAAGCAACCTATACAAATAGCCTCTAAGTCATATCCAACATAGGGAAACTACTTAATGAATAAGAATCCCGACAAGGGAGGATTATATCAACTCGAGCAGCCAATAATCAACAATAATGGCTACAAGTGTAACAAGGATAACAACCCAATTACATTGCTCCTAAGATTTAAGGAACATGCCGTAAGTAGGGAATAGCCTTCACATACCTTTCCATTGAACGCTCGAAAGACCATAGTTCCTTCACGAAAGTTGTTCCTTATGTCCTAAGCCTTGCAAACACTATATATCCACAGCTAGTACGCACCTACAAATAGTTCATAATTAATCTTAAATCGGCAGATTTGCCATATTTCCCCAACTTGTCGAAACATCCGTAGAAATTCATAAAAACAACCATAAAAAGGTTCGGAGATGATTACCTTAGTTACGCAAGTGTAAACCTTGAAGAAACACCAATAACTACAAATTTACATCTTAAAAAACTAGCTCGTAATGCATCTAACAGAAGGGAAAAATGATTGCCACGTGTAAGGATTACGTTTCTAGGTACGGGGGCAATGTTTAATGGTAGAAATCATCAAAAACTAACCTTCATCATGCTAGAACTCCATAGGAACCCTCTCTTAAGCTTTCGCTCTAGTTTGGAACTGAAATGAAATGTTTTCATTGCTTAAAACGTTAAATAAGCCGACATACCATATTTTTGACCCAACCTAGAACCGACCAGGATTCTGCCCCGACGGTCCCTACTAAAACCCTCATAATTTTTTACTCTGATGTCGGTTTGATACGGTGTTTTATGTGTTGCAAACTTGACGCGTAGGCCTTTGATTTAAGGGGTGATAGGCCTTTTAAATCTTTATATATTGGGAGAAAACAACAAAGACATTTGACCCAAATTTTATATAAATCTTTAAAAAGGAATTTACGATAACTTTTTCCAACTTTTATTTTGCCGCTTACTCAACTTCAAAACTTGAGATACAACTCTTGAACACTTAAAATATGACATACCACATCATTTTTAATTTATTACTCACCCTCATTGTCTTTCCACGAAGATACGAGTTAATTTAAACATTTTGAAAAGTCGGGGTGTTACAATACCCCTCACTATTTTTTGGTAATTTTTCTTAACTAGATAGCCTGACTTTAATACGACATATCTCACTCATCCGACCTCAAAACTTAGCAAACTCCGCATCTTTGTTGTAATGAAGTATGTTCATGCAACGTTTCCAAGAAGAATTTCCGAATCTATCTCAGGGTCAAATAGACGAAAGTCTTGAAGCAAATTTCTCTATATGGTTCAAGGAATTTGTGAGTATTGTGAAATTATCTTTTATACAATGACATGCTTAAATTTAGTTTTAAATTTTACTAAGTCTTACATTTAAAAAAAATTAGGTCCAATGCAATCCCATTGAGAATGAATTCTTGCGTAGTCTTGCTCATGGACCATTAATAGACGCTATATGTTATTCTGCGTATTTTGTTAATGGATACAAATTTCACACAGAATGTCATGGTAGCATAAGATCAACAATGAATACAGGAGTTTGTATCTCGGATCCAAATTTTGGTGATAATTATGGAAGGATAAAAGAGATAATACAAGTGCAATACCGTGAAGCACCTTTAAAGCAAACTGTATTATTCAAATGTGAATGGTTTGACCCAACTGTGGATGTTAGTGTTAAAAGGCACAATCAGTACAAATTGGTTGATATTAACCATCGTCATCAATATAAAAAATATGAACCTTTTATTCTTGCAATGCAAGCAACACAAGTGTGTTATGTACCTTATCCTAGCAAGAAAAAGGACAAGGATGATTGGGAAGCTGTACTGAAGGTCAAACCTCGAAATGTTATTAAATTGCCTAATGAGGAAGTGGCAACAGTTTCAGAAGTAAATGTTCCATTTCAAGTTGAAGAAGTTGAAGTCCACGAGATAGATATGACTGTTTCCATTGATGAAAACATACTCTTAAATGATCCAAATGGAGATGTAATTGAAATGGATGAACCCATTGATGATGGATTATTGCAAGAGAATCATGAAATCCACATAGAATCCACAGAAGAAGAGTATGAAACTGAGGAAACTGAGGAGAATGAGGATGAGGAAGAGGAAGAGTTTGAAGAAGACAGTGACTAGTGCTTGATCATCTGCTATTGTATTTTCACTATATTTTGTTTGTTTCTAATTTTCAATCGAGGATAATCTGCTGTAGTTTCTGCTTTTCAATTTAGGATTTTAAAAGAAATAGCTCTTGGCTTTGAACTATGTGTGTTCTATTTCTAATTTCAATGTGGTTTCTAACTATGCATTCTTATAATTACTAATAGTTAATATTGATGCCTTATAAAGAAGTGCTCAAACAAGTAAGCTCTTTGGGAGACTTATTGTTATGTAAATTCTTGAGCTCAATAGATCATTTGTTTTAAATGAATGACATTACTTGACTGTGATTGTGTAACAATCAGGTTCTAGAGCCTTATCAGAAGCACATGATATGATGGTATTGAAAATCCAAGCCTCTTAAAAGGCTTCTCCCTTTCCCTAATGTCATCATCTGTGATTGTGTCCAAATTTCAAAATATGTTATAGATTTCTAATGCTCATTCTTTGTGTAAAGCTTATGATAGAAGTTCATGATCCCTTTACTCTTGTTACTCTTGTTATAGATAACTATGTTACTCTTGTATTTCCAGGTACCAATTTTTTCACTTGATCAACAAGCTCTTACAGAGACAGTTTACAGGTACCCTTTATTTTGAATCTGTCATGGTCTAACAACAATGTTATATTTGTTAATAGGTATGGCTCGAGGCAGAGGTCATGGAAAATCCTCAGGTAGGAGTAATCCTGCTATTCGTGTAAGCATGCCAACTATTCCCAAGCCCACTATAGTTTCTCCTCAGCAAGGTGGTACCCCAACAAATATTGAAACGGCAACTCAAAGTATCGGCCCAACCATGTCTGAGACATCTCCAGCTACATCAAATCAGAGTAACCTAATAGGTCAGGGTTTTTCTACTCAGAGCAACTCAACAGGTCATACCAATACAGTTGTTGAATCTGAATCCAACAGTAGCCATACAAGGACCCTTGTCTTTCTAACTTCTGCAGGGTTAGTCCATTCTTTTGATTTTATTCCTAAACTTGTTTCTACTTACTACATTGAACAAATTGAAGATATTTGGATAGGATTTCACTATCACATTACCAACTTCTGGTTCTTTAAGCATAATATTTAATCTAGAGAACATGACCTCTTGTCTATTGAATGTGCTAAAAAATGTTTATTTTTCTATTTTACTACCTGTATATTTTGTTTATATAGGCTGGAACCTTCTCAAATATGCTCTAGTTTCATATCCAAGTCTTTCAAAAGTGATGTTGATCCCAATGGAATCAATTGGAAAGGTGTCTCAACTGATGTAAGAAATGGTTATTTTGGAGAATTCAAGGTATAACTTTTCATCGTAAGTGAGTTTAGAAAGTGTATTCACATATATAGATAGGACATTAATGTATTACTTTCAAAACTTATTTCAGAAAAAAATTTACTGGGATGTTTCCATTAGTGAAAACGAAGTGAAAAGACACTGGATGGTTAAGGCAGCACTGAAATACAGGAATTTCATTTCTAAAATAAAAAAAAGGAGGAGTTAAGCCAGGTTATGTACCAGAAAATGTGTGGGAAAGATGGATGCAACTTTGGGGAAGTGAAAAGTGTACTAAAAAGTCAAAAATTAATTCGAAAAATCGTCGTGGCGGCCATGAAACTGCTGTTGGGACTCACACGGGCGGCTCTATTTCAATTGGAGAACATCGCAGGAAACTTGTGAGTATATATATTTTACAAACTCTATAACTAACATCTTCTATTGTATGATATATATATAATGTGATTTCTTTTGTATAGGCTATTGAAAAAGGTCGAGATCCAACACCAATTGAATTACATTTGCATGTTCATACACATGGTCATGATGGAAAATCATATGTTGGTGAGCTTTCTCGAATTGTCCATGTAAGTCTAAAACTTGGAGCTGTTTCGGTTCTTTCCTACTGTAGTTTCTGGTGCAATTTTAGTCCTGTTTTAAATTGTATCTGTTGCTGCTGTAAAGTATAATTCTGGTGATGTTTTGAGACTTTTCGATGCAATTTTAGTGTTGTTTTGATACGATTCTAGTGTCGTTTTTGTGTGACTCTAGTGCAGTTGTTTTTGGTGCAATTATAGCTCTGTTTTAGAGAGAATCTACTGCTACTGTTTTGGTGTAATTTGATTGCTGTTTTGACGCTTTTCTGGTGCAATTTTAGTGTTGTTTGGGTGTGATTCTAGTGTTGTTTTACTATGACTCTAGTGCAGTTGTTTTTGGTGAAACTCTAGACCTGTTTTAGTGAGAATCCGTTGTTGCTGTTTCACTGTAATTCATGTGCTGTTTGAGGCTATTCTGGTGCAATTTTAGTGTTGTTTTGGTGCTATTCTAATGTCATTTTAGTGTGAATCTAGTGCAGTTCTGATGTTGTGTAATTCTGATGTTGGTTGGGTAATTTTTGAGTTTTTCTGATGCTGTTTGGGTAATAGAAATTAGTTTGTTTTGAAGTTCTGTGTGAGTTTGGAGTGATGCCTTTTGTTTTATGTTTTATATTATGCAAGGAAAATGCATTGTCAGTTATCTTTCTACAACAACACAGTTCTTTCCTGGGAAAACAAAATACATGTCCTTTAAGCTTAAAAGCTTATGTATCTTTCTGCATTTTCCTTCAAAATTTGTTTTGTTCCCATTCTGTAATGCTTTCTCATTTTCTCTACTTATTATAGAAAAAATATGAAGAAATATTACGGGAAAACACAGTGTCTCAAACTGATATTGATCAACGTGAAGCATATTACCAAGCTGCGGGGGGAGAAAAGAAAAGAAGAATATACGGTCTTGGATCTGAAGCAAAAGATTACTATGGGCAGAATCTTTGTGGCTCATCATCATTACCACCTCCATTTTCTCAATCAACATCGATAACAAATATGGACGATTTTGTAAAGCAAATGATGCCTGCACTAACTAGTCATCTTGTTCCTATTATTGTTCAGCAGGTGCAAGCATCGATTACTCCATCCGAGAATCCATCGATTGTGACACCCATAGTGCCTCCTGCTACTAATGTGGATGAGGTTGATCCCTCAATTTCAAGTGACGATCGTATCCCTTAGTCTCCCACAACTTTAGTTCTTGGTAATGTCATACTTTTTGGAAACTACAAATTGCGTAGTAACATTTTGATGAACGTAGGTTTATTTAAGAGTACTTGATAGTTTTCTTTGGATATTTTTAACCAAAAATATGT
Source organism: Solanum gracilifrons (assembly GCA_029582605.1). Lineage (NCBI taxonomy): Eukaryota > Viridiplantae > Streptophyta > Magnoliopsida > Solanales > Solanaceae > Solanum > Solanum gracilifrons. The sequence goes on from JAJOOH010000814.1 coordinate 64,798, forward strand.
GGTTTTGGAGTTTTCTATTTATATATTTTGAATCGTCTATGAGTATTATATTATACGAATGTTTGTTATTTTTAGAGTATTTAGTAATTTTAATTTAATTTATTTCAGCAGTACATATTTAAAATAACCAAATCAAATAATTTTAGAAGAATAATTTTTAGCAACAAATTTAGAGACTATTCGGTCGTTGCTATGAAAAGAATGTTGGCGACAGATTAGCGACGGATTATTAAAGGCCTAATATGTTTTAACAGAAAATGTTGCGACGGAAATTTCGCTGCAAATTTATCCAAAATGACGAAATGAATTATGAAATTAGCAACAAAACTATATAAATATAATGACGAATCAGTCCGTCGCTAACAAGTGGCAACAAAAATCTTTCGTCACTATCACGCCGCTAAACTTGTGACGGAACTCATTTTTTCGTCTTAAAACTATGAAATTAGTAACAAAATTATATAAATATAATGACGACAAGTCCGTCGCTAACATATGGCGACGGAAATGTTTCGTCACTATGACGTTGCTACACTTGTGACGGAACTCATTTTTTCGTCACTAAGAGCTTACTAACGAGCGTTATAGCAACAGTCAATAATCCGTTGCTAATCCGTCACTAATCATGATTAGTGACGGATTTTCATTAGATAGTGACGGATTGTGTCCGTCGGTAAACACTGTTTTTTTTGTAGTGGAGTAATGAGACTTGGTGTGTAATACCCCAGAAATTTTTTGAGCTAAGACTTGAACCATCCTTCGTTGTGAGTGAGATTTTACCAAGGAATAAAAATTTCTTAAGTGTTAATGTCACTAGATGTAACACCTTGAGTTCCAAAAATAATTAAATTGGAAATAGCAAAATCTGAAATTTTGCAAGTTAAGCTAAGTATGAGTTTTGGGTCGACTTCAAACGACCATAAATCATAGCTCAAGATGAGTTAGGTGTGATACAAGATACCGTAGGAAATAGATTTGAATTATCTTTCTAACGCCACCGAATTTGCTAAGTTTCGAGGTCGGATGAGTGAGATATGACCTTTTGAAGTTAGGCTGTCCAGTTAAGGAAAGTAAGCCGAAAATAGTAAGGGGTATTTTGGTCTTTTCCTTACCCTATCAGATTTAATTCGTTTTTAGTAATATTTTAGGGGTATAATCTGATTAGGTTCAGTTTTATAATCCTAGTTTACGCCTAGGGTTTTAGTTGAGAGTTCAAGAAGAGAAAAGAGGAGAAAAGAGGAGAGGATCAAGCGTCGTTGAGATTTTTGCGTCTTGTTGCGGATTTTCGCCATGGGTTTGATCCCAAAGAGGTATGTAAGCTTCCATAGTGTTGGGTTTGTTCACCCACACGCCAAACATGTTATTTTCAGCGCAAATTTCATTCTTGAAGTTGAAAAATTTGAGTTCTTGATAAGGGTTCTTGAAGTTCATTTTAAATCTTGTTGTGTTGGGTTTTGATGATTATCTTGAGATTAAAGTGAGTGTTTTTAGGGCTGTATTGAGTAGATTAGAGTGTACTTATGTTAAGTAATCGAATCCAAGTGATTTGGGAAGAAACCATTCGATTCTAGGCGAAATAGGGTGAGAAAACGAGCAAAGAATTTCGTTGTATTTTCTGGGTTGGGGCCTGGTGCTATATGCCAGCCAGAGCGCCCCAAACCCTCCTCTGAAGTTTAGGGGTTGGCACCCCGCGCCACCCATAGCGCCAGGGTCACCTGCCCCATCCAGTTTGTCGTCGGTTTCCCCGTTTGAGTTCGTTTAAAGTGCACCTTCACTCCTTTTCAATTCTAACTACTCTAAGCTACTTCTAAACACCTAAAATCATTCCTAACATGATCATAACCTTGAATTCATAATTCAAATTCAAGGTAGAGTTGAGAGTTAAGTTTTGAGAATTTTTTCGAACATTCTAAGAAAGTCCCTTTGAGTCCTTTTGTTGAGTCTTCTACAATCTCTAGTAACTTGTTTCAAGACTGGAGTAAGTGAGCATGAGAGTGAGGAGAATGTATTCATGAGTCTATTTTGTCATCATGAGATCTTTCATATAGTGAACCATAACTCTTGAATTCATAATTCACATTCAAGAGAGAGTTAAAAGTAGAGTTCAAGAAAGCCATTGAGTTCAATTGTGAATCCTTGAGATCAACCATCGATTTGAACTAAGTCTTGAGGTAGTAAGTAAGAGAATGAGAAATGTCGTTTACATCAGTTCCAGGTAGTTTGTAGACCTTCGAGTCGAGTTGTTTCATGCCCATAATTTCGCATGAACTTCGTAAGTTAAGCATCTTTCAGAGAAGTGGTATCTTCAAGTTCTAAGCCTTTAAGTGTTGAGTTCCTAATCCCTTTTGAGAAGCATCTTTGAGTACTTGAGTTGAATATTTCATGCCCATAATTATGCATGAACACTATAAGTCGAAAAATCTTGAGATGAGTAGTATCATTGAAGTTCTTGAGTTCCTAGTATTGAGTTCTATCTATGGTTATTGAAAACCTTGCATTGAGTCGTTCATGTCCATCATTCGGCATGAACCATATTTTAAGAAGTCTTTTATAAATGTTTAAACTTTGTTTTAAGACTTAAGCTTTGAAGTTGAGTAAAGAGTAAGAGTAAAGTTGAAGTTCATTTCTTCAAAAGTATATGGGGACTATGTATTCTCAAAAGAGTTTAAAATGTTTTCACATTTAAATAAGAACGGAAAACTGAGATTTTCAAAAGAGCCTTTGAGCTAGTGTTTCAGTAAAGAGCCTTTGAGCTAGTGTTTCAGTAAAGAGCCTTTGAGCTAGTTTTTCAGTAAAGAGACTTTGAGCTAGTTTTTCAGTAAAAAGCCTTTGGCCTAGTTTTCAGTTAAAGAGTAAATGCTTTCACAATAAAGCAAGAGAGGAAACCTTGATATCCAAGATAGCCTTTGAGCTAAGTTTTTGAGCAATTATCTCAAATCACAGAAAGAAGTATGTTTTAAACATAAAGAGCTAGTATTATATTTTGGGAGTATTATTGAGCATCGATATGGGGATGCGAGTTTCCTATTAACTCAAGTTTCCATGAAAACCATGTACCCATCATGGGTAGAAAAGGGTCATACTTTTTAGATCAATCATTTTCGCATAGACTAGTGGATCCACTAAGTTAAGTTAGGTCTTATACTGATGGCAAGGTATATGATGGTCCTTGGCAGCATGAGGTAAAGTGTTGTATCATCACTATAGCTCTTAAATGATGGTTGTCGGTTAGAGAAACTCCCACAGAAACTATATTACTTTATTATATGAGTAAAGTTGAGTTTGTTATTGCATTTTCTTTAACGAACTGAGTTGTTTTGCTGTTTTATAAAGCTTTCCATATATTACATGTTTATTGTTTCTTTATATTGAGTTGAGTATCCAGAGTTGAGTACCCAGAGTCGAATATCATATCTTTGAGTTGTGTATCTAATCTTCTGAGTTGAGTAAGTTTGAGTAGTTTTGAGTATTCCTTGAGTATACCTCTAAGTTGAATATCTTATCATTGAGTTGAGCTATGTTTCTTTGAGTTGAGTGAGTTGAGAAGAGGTTAGTATGTTTCCTTTGTATCAAGTTTCGAGCTTATGTTATGCTTTAGAATTCCTCTTACATGCTCGTACATTTCATGTACTGAGCCATTTGGTCTGCATCTTCTCATGATGCAGATCCAGGTATTTAGGATCATCAACAGGAGTTTCGTTGATGTCACATGGAGTTCGAGTTAGCTATGGTGAGCCTCTTTGTTTCCGGAGGATTTCATTTACCTTTCAGTTTAGTCAGGATGTCGTGGGTCTTGTCCCGACTTCCATCTTTATCAGTTAGAGGCTTCATAGATAGCCAGTATAGTTGAGAAGTCTGTATTATTCATTTTATTAAATGTTTTAAAGACTTAAGTTGCCTATTTTATGGCGAGTTGAATATTATTTTTATATTCAGAGATTTTCATTTGAGTTAAAGTTTTGTATTTCAGTTTTATGAACTTTTATTTTAGTTTTAAGCTTTTGCATGCTTAAGTTAGTCTTCCACTTGTAGTCAGCCAGGATGAGGGTTCACTTGGGGACCAACAATGGTTATTGAGTGTCGGTCACGTCCAGAGTGTAGACTCGGGTCGTGACATAGTGATAGGTTGACTTGCTCGTATTTTGAATGATCATGATGAGGAAAATGGGTAGTAAAAGGCAACTTGATTGTATTTTGATGTGTGATCTGTTGAGAATGATTTGAAAGGCTTATTGATTCATTATTGATATTGTATCACGATTGTGTTGTTGTGAATTGTGCATTGATATGAAATGGTCATCTCCTCATTATTTGTGAACATGTCATTTGCATTGGTTATGAGACATGGGTGTGACAAGTGTTATGTGAATTAAGGAAGAATAAGAAATTAAAGAGGATGTACTATTTCGAGGGACGTGTCACGCACCACGACAAATATTATAATTCGAGGGACGTGTCGCACACCGCGACGGATATTATGATTCGTGGGATGTGTCGTACACCGCAACATATTCTATTATCGAGGGACGTATCGCAGGTCGCGATGAATTCTATTATCGAGGGTCGTGTCGTACATTGCAAAGGGTGCATAGACTGATAAGTTCCCCATAGGTCCTTGTACTAAGAGATAACGGGTGTGTATCTCTAGGTCAGACATGCATCACTATGCTTGGCATTGCATTGCATAAATCTTTATCATTTGTGAACTTGTGAGTGCCTTTCTATGAAACTTGTGATTGATGAACTTAATCCTGCGTGTTGCTGATCTATAATTGTTGGAGTGTTGTTATTGAACTATGTGTTATGTGAACTATTAGGTTGGGCTGACTTTATGCAGGTTATAGTTGTGGAGGTTCAGTTGGAGTGTAAGGAGTACCGTATTTTATACCCTTAGCTTTGTGTTTAAGAGTTTGCTCGATGAGTACCATGTGGTTTGGAACTCACTCCTTGCTTCTACAATTGTGTAGGTTACGAGTCCAGATCTTCATGATACTCTATATACTCTTTTGTCCAAGGCTTTCTACGGAGAGTTGTGAGGTAGTTGTTTGTCATCGTAGCGGACCTTCTTACTCCTATTTATGATCTTGTTCTACTTTATAGACGACAACATCATTTGAGACTTGTGTTTTCTTTCAAATTTATTATAATACATTAGAGGCTTGTGCACGTGACAACCAGGTTTCGGGGGTATATTTAAGTTATTATAAATTTTTCGCATTATTTTATAGTATTGAACTTTTATTCTCGTTTTACTTCCACATTTATTGTATTAGTTGGGTTTTAGGCTGACTTGTCTTGGTGGGATAAGACAAGTGTCATCATATCCATTTTTGGATTGTGAGAAAAATACTATTTCTCAAGCAAATATTAACCCTTTCGATAAATGTAATCATATCTCAAGTATCAATAAACACGTCTTATAAAAGTGAGTTCACCTCAAATAATTATTTCGGTATCATATCAAGTAAAAGATCACTTGTCCGATATGAAAATTCAAAACATTAAGTAAATCATTCACTTTATAAACCTTGTATAAATCATGAAAGTTATAAAATAGAATTTGTGGTAAGATTACTACTCATAGTACTCATGCCAAAATACCAACCTCGTCACTTTAGTAATTCGTACGAATTTCTTTGGTCAATCTATAATCACATTCATAACAATTTCGTGTTAACCTCTTTGTACGTGTTATTTCATGCTAAGATTAGAATACCTAGCCATTTGGACTTCCTGTTTGTCCACAAATTTGATGATTTAACCCTAATCCCTCTTTTTCCTTTTTTTTTTTTTGTTGCAGGTTGCAGCACTTTGCTGCTTTGGCTTTTAGCCAATCCTTTTATTTTCTTTCTAGTCATGGCTAAAGAGGAAGAGAAATGTATTTGTTTGAATGCAGATCATATGACTATGTTGTTAAGTGCTTCTTTGTCTAGGATTGACTCCTATTTTTAGGAAAAATATATATACATATTACATAATATCACGCTCCAACTTCTATGTATGACTCATACATGACGTTTATAAAAATTTACTAAATTTTAATCGAGTCATACCGACGCTGAAGAGAAGTTGATATAATAGGACAATTACGAAAAGTCTAATTTTAAATTTACAAAATAAATTAATCAAAATATTAGTACAATATAAGTCTTAAAAAATAATTGTTTGAACCGTACCATTAACATATCTCAACTCTATCCCATACTATTACAAATTAGACCACTAGCATTAAAATTAGTAGAAATTACATAAATCTCATAGTGTTAAGAATTAATTACATTACTACTTTTTTCCAAATTACAAAATTCTTAAATTTATAGGATCTCGGATATATGAAACTTGCGGATACATGGCTCACGAATTGCGAATAATATATTACTTAATGGGAGGGTTGTATTCGAGAGGGGATAAGATGTATCCGAGAGGGGAGGGATGTATCCGAGAGGGGAGAGATGTATCTGAGAGGGGATAGGGATGTATGTGAGAGGGGATATGGATGTGTCAGAAAGGGGATTTTCGTAATTTTTTTAAATAATAGAAAAATTTAGAGATTATGGTAAAACAAGATATGTATTTATGTAATCTTTTCTTAAAATTAAACATAAAATTTATGCTTTGATTAGACTGAATGTGAATCATTAGTCCAAGGCGTTAAGGATAAATATTTATATATATATATATGTAAATTATTATACAGCAAATAATTCAATATTCCATGAAAATATTCTTTTTTTAATGTAACAATTCCTTGGAATATAAAAAAGCTTACAAATGCACCTACGACCTCAGATTGACACCTTTTTTTCATTCTTAAAGGAATTTATATATTCTATTATTAGGTGTATATCTTTTTTTTTTTTTGGGTAATTAAGGGATTTTATTAGGTAGCTATCAATTGTAATAATATTCCCTTTTTAAAATATTACAAATGGCATTTACATCACTTTGAACAAAATCATAGATGCAAGCTTTATGAGCTCAAACTAATCAATTTCCTCTGTGAGTTGTAGCGCGATGGCGGGACTGCTTCACCCTCAATTAAAGGTTTTGGGTTCGAGTCTTGATCTTGGATACAGAGAAAATTTTGTTACGCGAATTCGTAGATGCAAATAGTAATAACTTTCCCTAACCCAAATCTTACCTCAATTAAAATTACACAAAAAAGTATTTTTTTCTTACCGTTCAAAATTTAAATGAATTCTTAAAAATAGAAAAGAACTATAAAAGTATTATTATCTAGAAAAATAAAAGAGCAAAATAGTCATTTGTCACGTATAAGTTATAACTAAGGGCCCTATATATATGTCATGCATCCTTACTAGTTACTGTAGATGCAAATAGTAATAACTTTCCCTAACCCAAATCTTACCTCAATTAAAATTACACAAAAAAGTATTTTTTTTCTTACCGTTCAAAATTTGAATGAATTCTTAAAAATAGAAAAGAACTATAAAAGTATTATTAGCTAGAAAAATAAAAGAGCAAAATAGTCATTTGTCACGTATAAGTTATAACTAAGGGCCCTATATATATGTCATGCATCCTTACTAGTTACTACTACTCCTACTTCTTTCTTCTTCCTTCTCTTCTTTACCCCAAAGTGAAAGATTAGGGAAAAATCAAGATTTGTTGAGGAGAATGTTGTCTGGTTTGAAATCATTCAATAGAAAAGGTAGTGGCGAATCTAGTCACGGGGTTCAAGGTCGTTAAACCTTATATATGTAAGTACAATATATGTTTTGGATTTTAAAATGTCTAATTTCTGAACATGTCACAGATTAAATCGTTTGATTAATCAATCTGGTGAGTGATTTCGGGACCAGGCTTCATTCCCCTCAACTCTACGAGTTTTTCATCAATATCGTGACATTCAAACACTAGAATCATACATGTTTTTTGTCTATAATTTTGTATATCTTGTGGATATATCTACCCTTGATTTACAATACTAACTAATATCAAGAAATTCTCTCTTTCTCATTCTCAACTTCAATATTATACATTCATACTTCTTCTTCTTCCTCTACTCCAAAGTAAAATATTAGCGAAACACCAAGATTTTGTTGAGGAGAATGATATCCGGTTCAAAATCATTCTAGTGAAAAGTCAGTAGTGGATCCAATCATGGGTTTCATGGTCATTGAACCCTATATATATACGAAAATCAAGTACAAAATATATTTTAGCTAGTACCTGCGAGTAGCGTCTAAATTTAGGATTGATCAATCAATTTAATGAGTGATTTCGGACTAGGCTTCATCCCCCTAACTCTAAGAGTTTTTCATCAATATCGACCCATCAAAAAAACTATAATCATACATGTTTTAGAATCATTCATTTACAATATTAATCGTGTCATTTTTTTTGTGTGTTAACAGCTGAATCAGGATGATTCAAATCAAATCATTTATTATTTATGCACTCAATCATCCTTTCCTTAAAAAATAAAATAAAATTCGCTCCTGTTATAAAATGAAGATAAGAAATTAAAATTAAGAAGAGTAGAGATAGAAAGACCCAAAGTAATAGTAGTAGTAACTTTCCTTTATTATTGTATGTTTTTCACTTCTTCGTATTCTTTCATATTACAAGAGGAGATATATATATAGGTTATAAAACTTGGGCACAAAGTAACTTGGCCACAAAGTATTTTATTTGGACACAAAGTATATTGTGTGGACATCCATTTTACAACACTCCCCCTTGGATGTCCATGTAAAAGAAAAAATTTAGTGAAAGAAAAAGTATAGTAATATGCTTTATTTGATGCCTCATTAAAAATCTTTACCAGGAAAACCCAGTGGGATAAATTCTGGTTAAGGGAAAAAGAGTGCAGCGCTGCCGATAAAATCTAGCGCGTATTTACTCCCCCTGATGAAAACATTACTTAATAACTTGAAGATGACGTATTCCGATCTTGTAACTCAGCTTCTCAAAGGTTGAAGTTGGAAATGTCTTGGTGAATACGAATTGTTGAACATTTGTTTCATCCTCTCTTTGAAGATCATGAGTAAGAAAAAAGAACTTCGATGAAATATATTTTGGTTAGTCTCCTTTGATGTGTCCTTCTCTTAGTTGGGCACATGCAACATTGTCTTCATATAATGTTGTTGGAATATCTCCTTTCAAAGGAAGACCACATATTTTCTGGATATGTTTATAGATCTCATCCAAATATATTTTGACAATTACTCAATTTGTGATCTTGTTGGTTTAGACAAATTTCTCATTTGAATTTTTAGTAGCAACAACCAAGCACTGAAAGATACTTTCACTTGTATAATAATGAAATTGACTGTCTTGTGGAATGATTTGATATGGTAGTATTTCGACATGAAAAGAAATAACTTTCTTCAGGTCAAACTTCATAATCTCCTGCAATTTCACAGTCAATAAATCTTGACACAATTGATCTAATAATTTATATCGATATTTGATTCACTCTAATATCTCCACTGATAAGAGTGATGTTATATTCTGCATGCATATTAATAAAATTATTTACCACGAATAAGAATAGCAGGATACATAAGTGCACCAATTGCACTATGACATGGTATTTTCTATCCATTTTAATGAGATCGAAATTGATCTTTATGTTATGCAATCTTACAATTATTGGGGTACTATTCAATGGAGTCGCTTTACAACCTTTTAAATCCTTCAGGAATTTTCATATAATATTTATATTCTAGCTACATATGATAATAATTCATCATGCGTATTAATTCAAGTTTTACATATATTGTCAGACTGATAGAAACCTCATTGCGTCCACCTTAAGAGAATAAATTTCCATATAATAATGTCAGGACTTTTGCGATATGTTTTTATTTTCCAATGCACAAGTCGTACTTTATATTTTACGATTTTAACTATCGCACAATAATTCATTTGTACCCCACTGACATTATATTTTGATATATGGACAATATAAGCCCAAAACATCACTTTTCCAAGTGAATAAAAATATACTTGAATTATATTTTCTTTGGCCAATCATTTATCTGTCCACACTGTTTGACATATTTAAAATCAAGATCCTCATTATCATTTATAATTTTGAGCGCTATATTATATTAAAAATATCGTCGACGGGTATTTGATATCGATTCTAATATGGCATAACTTGTCGAGCTCTCTTTATTTTTCATCATTTCAGGTACCTGAACCTTTGCCAAGGTTTTATGAATTGTTATGTCATGGTGCTTTTTCTAAAGAACTTGCCTCGTTATTATGACCATCTTAATCATTTGCTCCTCTTCTTTTTCAAGAAGTTTTATCTTTTTGAATCGATTTATCTATCACGCTTTCGGCGTGTCATAAATTATGTCCTTCAAGGACCTTTTATTGGAGCATTTATAACTGGATTATAACATATGGTCAGTGAATATACCTGACAATTGACTTAAATTATATTTTCAACGAGGATCATATCAATGATATGTCATTCTGTATAACTTATTTTCCAGCTGCTTGTCATCCCCCCCTAATGTTAGAAAATCTAATATTCACCCAACTTTATTTGGGAACTCATCTTTGTGCATTGTATAGTGGCGGTGCAATTGAATAATATATTTCACATTTAAATTTTATAGATGAGAATGATTTGATTCCTGACCCTGAACCAATTGTGATAGGAAAATCTTGTTGGCTTGATACGTACAAGTGTTGCTACATTTTAAATAACACATCTAATACTAAATTTATTTTGATAGTTTTGTTCTCATAACTAATGGTTTAGCTATAATTGAAGGCATATAATTTCTGCTTAAACCATTTGGTATAAATCAGCATCATCAATATAATTTTATAATTTGAAATGTGCTTTTGATTTAACAATTCGAGCAAATAACCTTTGCAAAAATCAAATTGCAGGTTGATTACAAAGCACATGTGACCATAGTATAGATGCATCTATTAAAATCATATAATAGTAAATGGTCCACATGGTAGGTGAACGGACCCATATTCACCTTTTTATACATTTCAAAACTTCAGGAGATACAATCTCAACCTTAGCTGGTACAACGATAATTTTATCATGAGATCAAACAACACAAGAGAATTCTTGAAGAATTTATTATTTCTTCAATATATAACCACATGAATTCTCATTTATTTTTGTACGATATATATTTGTTAAATTAGGTCTTAGGCCTAACTCACACCCCAAAAGTTAGCTCTAAGGGAGGAGGATTACCCAAGCCTTATAAGGAGTCCACCCATCTCATTAACCACCGATGTGGGACTTTTGTCATTGTTTAACAATATTTGAACCGGGATGATCGTCAACGGGTCATGCCAACTGATGTTTATTTCAATAAACTTCTACTTTATTTTGCATGTGATTCCATCATCATGCCCATACTTAGTTACCACAAACAATATGAAAAATAGGTAATCTTTCACATAAATATTTATAATCCACTTTGATTGTAGTAATATGAAGATCTTAAATCTTTCCACATTATATAGTCTCAATATTTTTTTCTTTGACTATTTCTTTGAAACATAAAAAGTTTCTTTCGAAACTTACTACAATTTTAATATCATGAGTAATTTTATTTCTTTGAGTAGTAGAACAGTAGCTCACCAAAGCACACAATTAACATTGGATACTACCACATACTTCATAACATTGTTTGTGTGGTAAACATCTCTTTCAAGGAGAAATTTATTTCATTATTCTCATGGTCAAAATCATTACAAGCAAAACTTGTTTCTTGATTTACTTTTGTAATTCGTATCTCCTTCCTTTTTATTTAATATCTGACAAAATATTTTTGGCATACAGAGATACATAACTAATAACAATTTTTTTGTGGCAAAAAATCATTTTCTTCTTTTGCCCTTTCGGTAGTTCATAATAAAACATACCATAATATTTGTGATGTACTAAAAGTACTTGACCAGTGAACATTTATACCAAAATAAATATCTTTATTTCTCTCTAACCTCCCATAGGAGTGACTTGTGGTATTTATTAAATCATATTCCCTCCGTTTAAAAAAGAATGACCTGCTTTCCTTTTTAGTCAGTTTAAAAAAGAATGACATCTTTCTTTTTTTGGTAACATTTTAATTTCAGCTTTCCACATAGCATGTTTAAGGCCACAAGATTAAAGGACAATTTTGTACATTTGACATAACTTTAATTTAGAACCACAAGATTCAAAAGTCTTCTTTATTTTCTTAAACTCCGTGCCAAGTCAAAGTAGATCATTCTTTGTGAAACGGAAGGAGTATATTAGTATGTCCTTATTTATAATTTTCATCATCTCTTGATACATTCATTTTCAAGAACGGTCCGCTTTTCATGATACTTATCACAAGTCACATTCTCTTCAAGGAATTGACCGTAATCATATATACATGCTTCATAATTATTCCTTCCATTAGAAGTTTAATGTCATGCTTTGAAATTTATCATATTCATATGAAATACCTTGAAATCACTTTTGAAAGTCAAGTGTATCACCACTTTTTCATCATTTTCTTTGATGGAGGATTTATAAACTTATCAAATTATTAGGTCACATAACAAACATGTTTTTAATGACCTTTCATATCATTTGATGACAAAAATTACCTTCACTCTTTGAAGGACCATTTTGAGAACCCACAATGTTCTTTCTTTTATAATTTTCACTATGATGCGTATTATTATTTTGTCCATTCACGTTCATATTCATATGTCCAATCATAAAATAATCTTGTCATCCTTCATACTTTTATTGTATTGCTATCACATTCACTTAAAAGAATGGAGCATATTCAGTGGAACGTACTTCACAATTTTTATTTTAATCAAGAGCATATCGATTTACTTAGTCATCATTATATCATCAATATATTGCATTGAGACTTTAACCCAATGTATTATTCATATAAAGACATGTTAGGTCAAAATACGAAGGGACTTGAACCCAAAATCTTATTATCATAATGCATCGAGACTTTAATAGATGTCTTACCCTCGATCAACAATGTCATAGGCCAAACTAACATAATTTTCAGATTTAACATCAAATATCATGGATAAGAAAGGAGAATATAATCATTTAGCATAAATTAAAAATATTCACGTAACTTTGCTTTCATGTTTATCCAAAATAAAATAACCATGTAAATCAATTGAGTGAATAATTAAACTCCAAAGAGATAGTGCAGAGATTTAGTTTATCAATGGATTAGGAAATATATGCAATCATATTGAGTTCACATATCCATTAACTTTGTATGTAATACATTTCATAACTTTACATGATAACTTAATTTTTCAATCAAAATATATTAGAATTCACACTTGAGTCCTTAAATATCACCTCGTGATTATATATACGCATAAGTGAATTAATTAGTTTCAAGAAAACATGAAATATAATCATTCTCGTGAGTTCTACTAAAGTTCATGTGAGTTACATTTATAATAATTATTATCCAGATTATAATTTTATATTGAGATGTAGTGCAAAAAAAGTAGATACCACACATACTATGAAAATGTATAGGTATTTAACGCACCACAAATAACATAAAAGATTAATAGAATATAATTTTATTTTGAAGGTCATCGAACATGCTTCCATTTACAAAAAATTTGTTTCAATGTTATAATTTACACACATAATTTATTTATTTATTTTACAAAGAATAAAATTTCAAGATGGATCAGAAACTCTCCGTCACAATTACCTAACCCCCTTTATTTATTTTTTAATACGTTACTAATTTCAAATACCTAACTATACTATGAATTGAAATATGTGTAGAACATGACCTTCCCTGTAATAAACTATAACATGAAGAATAATTCACAGTATACATGTTAACTGTGATATTTCTTTCACAGTGTTAATTAGATAACTTACAATGCAATTTCTTGTAATATATAAGTATCCAAATTGAAAGTTTGCAGTTCGTATTACAAATAAGATATTGGAGGAAAGATAAGTAGAAAATCATCATACCTTAGCTTGTGTATAGAAGAATAGAGTTGTGCTAATGACGTGTTATGAACTGAAGATAAGAAATTGAAATTAAGAAGAGTAGAGATAGAAAGACCCAAAGTAATAGTAGTAGTAACTTTCCTTTATTATTGTATGTTTTTCACTTCTTCGTATTCTTTCATATTACAAGAGGAGATATATATATATATATATACATATATATAGGTTATAAAACTTGGGCACAAAGTATTTTACTTTGACACAAAGTATATTGTGTGGACATCCATTTTACAAAAGTCCGGAGCTTGAAGGGCAAAAAAATTTGACAAAAATTCCAAAAGGGCACATCAAATTTTTTTCTAACCAAAAGGGCAAAGTCGCTATTCACGTAGCGATTTTTTTTGATGCCGTTAACAGATCAAAATCGCTACTGATGTCAACGATTTTGTCCAACTCTTTTTTTCCAGAAAATCGTTGCACGTGCAACATTTTTGAAATTTAAAAAAAAATAAAATTAAAATCACTGTTATGGCAGCGTTTTTATAAGAACTAATTTATTTTCTTTTTTTTGAAAAATCGCTGCCTTGATTTTGGTAGAAATTATTTTTCTTTTGATTTTTTTTAAAAAATTTCTATCAACTAGTCAACATCTAATTGTAAAAAAAAAAAAAATTAAAATCGCTACCTTGGCAGCAATTTTGGTGAAATTATTTTTTTGTTTTTTCAGAAAATCGCTGCCCGTGCAGCGTTTTTGTGATTTTCTTTAAAAAAATAAATTAAAATTGCTGCTATGGCAGCGTTTTTATAAAAATAAATTTATTTTATGTTTTTGGAAATGGCTGCTGTTGCAGCGTTATTATAAATTTCGTGGAATTTTTTATTTCTTTATAAATATCGCTACCAATTATATTTTTTTAAATCGTATTAAATTTATTTATTTTCACTAACAAGCAGCGAAATTTCCTTCCAAATTTCTTTTTTTTTAATTGTTCAAACATTCACATGTCATATTAAAAAAAAAAAAATCAACTCACATGCATGCCTAAAAAATAGAAAAAGTTCATGTGTTTCATTTCAAATTTTCTTATAAATTGGTTGAAGACGTAGAAGATTCGGACAACTCAGAAGAATAATTTTTATGTATCTTTATTTGAAAGGCTAAAGATTTTTATGCAATAAATCAGATTTTTATGTGTGTTGAAATTTGTTGTTTCGTGTAAATTTAAACAAAGAGCTTGAAATTTATTGTTATTGCAGTGAGATTCTCCTCTTTATTTTCAACATTTGCAGGATGTTTCTTTTCCTTTTAAGTTATGTCAAATCAATACTTTTCATGTTAGATCAAATCAATACTTTTTAAGTTAGGTCAAATCAATTATATAATTATAATATAAATGTAGTGTATTTACAAAATATTAAATTATCTTTTTACTTTTTTACTCACTTGAAAGATTAATTTAATCAATATATTTAAAATGCAACAAGAGAGATTAAATTCATGTCAACAAGTATTTAAAAACGATATATTATAATATTAATAACAAGACAGAAAAATTACATTCATCTTAAAAACATAGACAATATATTTAAAATCGAGTAGGATATCGTGCCTTTGTGTGACTTGTTTCCTTACAAACACTGCATTTTCTGGCCATGTGAGACGGAGTTATATCTATATCATTCTTAAATCGGCTTCTTACTTGCATACCACATGTTCGCAAATACTCAGTATTTGCAATTAAATTAAAAGGAGTTGGCGGCCAATACATTTCATCACCCACTGAGGTAAATGTCTCAGTGTATGTTTGTTTGTAGTATTTTGTACTGTAGAATTTACTTACATATGACTTTGGCTCGATTCCGCGAAGTCCACAAAAATTAATGGCATGCGAGCAAGGCATATGATAATTTCTCCATTTTCCGCAATAACATTTCTTACCTTTTGCAGTAATCTTGTGGACATTTCCACCTTACCATCATGAGCAAAAGTAAGAATTTCAAATACTTTATCACTAGTGTTGTAAGTCATCATATTTGTGTGCCCTTGAGCTTTTTGATAATAATCATTAATTTTTTTTTATCTATTGCAAGAGACCACAACATATTATTTTGAAGTAATGTGATTGCAAAGTTGTTTCTTTCGACAAAACAATCAACAAGAGTTTTGAACGTCATTCGAACCATGGCAGTCACAGGATGCCCCCGAGCTTTTTTCAATAAACTATTATATGACTCAGACACATTTGTCGTCATGGCACCCCATCTACGATCACCATCCTTATACATTATCCATTTTTCCAAAGGATATTCATTTAACCATTCATATGCTGCAGGAGACAATATTTTAATTTGTTGCATCTGTTGCAAAAACTTTTTCTTCTGGTGCTCTGTAGCAGCTAACCATATTAATTTCTCAAGTTCACTATTAACAAATTTTTATTAAAATTTGCTTTTAAGTGTGAACACAAAATCTATGATTTGTGTTGGGTGGACTCAACCTACATTGCAAGATTCCTTGATGACAGTCAGAAATGAGACCAATTCCTTGTCGTTCACAAACAACATGTGTCCATAATAATTTGAGAAATCACGACCAAGACTCAAAACTCTCACGTGCAACTAAAGCATATGCAAGTGAAAAAATATTTCCATTAGCATCAATCCCAACTGCAATTAACAGTTTCATATCATACAAACCATAAAGATGTGTGCCGTCGATGGAAATGACCGGCCTACAACTTTTGAAACCATCAATGCTCTGCTTAAAAGCCCAAAAAAGAAATTTAAAGATTCGCTCACCTTACATTGTTGTAGAATGATGCTCCCACTCAATAATAGTGTCTGGATTGAATAATTGTAGTGCAGCCATGTATCGAGGTAATGCCTTAAATGAGCTTTCAAAATCACCATAAACCATTTGAAATGTTTTTCTCCGACCTTTTTGTCTTTTTCTATAACTAGAAGTATAGTGATGCTTTCCTTTGATGATTTCACAGATCATCTTAATATTTATGTCTGGATTTTGCATAGCATACGGTATCAATGAAGTGACAATCATGTTACTATTCAAATTGAAATGATCCTCCTTATAATTATCTGTAAGACAAGTATGCGGTTCAATCATTTTTCC
Organism: Solanum gracilifrons; assembly: GCA_029582605.1. NCBI lineage: Eukaryota > Viridiplantae > Streptophyta > Magnoliopsida > Solanales > Solanaceae > Solanum > Solanum gracilifrons. The sequence goes on from JAJOOH010000814.1 coordinate 81,879, forward strand.
TACCTTCCATATACCACTTGAAATCTCTCAAAATTAAATCATCCAATTACACCCCAACTCATGACGCTTCCAAATAAGTCTCCAACTTTTACTCTTGGATTGATCACAAATAATTATTTTTTTATTGTAAGACTATATACTCTTACGACATATTTCATTTGCTTCTTATTCATAAATAGCATACCTAGTTGCATATACAAATTAGATTAATCAATAAAAAATAAATAAATAACTATAAAATATTTAATTTGCAACAATCGAACCTGACTGGATATATTTAGGATTGTTTGGATTCCAAAAGTGTCGTTCGGATAGAACCATCATCTCTTGTATAAATAAAATCTTCTGCACTTTCTTTAGTGTGATCTAAGTGTGGAATCACTGTAGAATGATGATTAACACTTTGATCTTCAATGGGTGCATTAGATGCATCATCCACATCATCATCATCCTCATACGTTTCATCATTGTCTGTTAATTCATGCTCCAAAGGTTCATCACTATGCAACTCACCAACTCGTTCATCACCCATAATATTATTATTCACAATTTTTGTACAGCAATTCACTGTATCTTGAAGTTGGTCACATCTATAAAATATAATAATATAAATATATTGCATATTAAAAAAAATTAATTTTAATAAATAAGAAAACATTACATTTTTTACCTATCAGTTGACTCCGGTAAAAAAGAATTCAAGTGCATGGAAGCATGGCTAGACTCTCCCATATTGTAATCTGGCACACTCCAATTCAAATAATGATCATGAATATATGAGGCAATTTTTATTTATGATATCGATGCGTCAGAAGCGATATTCTTTTTTTAAAAAAAGTTAGAGGGGAATTTCGCTGCCCTGGCAGTGATTTCAAAAATTAAATGTTGACTAATTGACAGAAATATTTTTTTAAAAAAAAATTCCACCAAAATCGCTGCCAAGGCAGCAATTTTAATTTATTTTTTTTACAATTAGAGAAAAACAAATTACACCAAAATCGTTGTCAAGGCAGCGATTTAAAAAAAAATAAAATACAAAATTATAATAACGCTGCAACAGCAATGATTTAAAAAAAAATTAACGAAAATCGCTACCAAGGCAGTGATTTCCACAAAAATAAAATAAATTTCTTTTTATAATAACGCTGCCATAGCAGCAATTTTAATTAATTTTATTTTTTAAAAATGCAAAAACGCTACATTGGCAGCGATTTTCTGGAAAAAAAAAATTCTACCAAAATCGCTGCCAAAGGAATTTTTTTTTTATATACAATTAGATGTTGATTAGTTGACAGAATTTTTTAAAAAAAATCAAAAGAAAATAAATTTCTACCAATTTTTTTTTTAAAAAAAATAATTCAACCCAAAATCGCTGCCATCTGTTAACGGCGTCAAACAAAATCACTACGTCAATAGCGATTTTTCCCTCTTGGTTAGAAAAAAATTTAATGTGCCCTTTTGAAATTTATGTTAATTTTTTTTTGCCCTTTAGGCTCCGTGTGGGGTCCAACCCCATTGTTCAATTATTGTTTTTTCAACATTTGCTACACCATTATTCAATTATTGCTTTTCAACAATTGTTGCATGCAATTGTCAATGGTTGGCAAGAAATGTTAAGAAACACAACTTTCGGTGAGTGTTGAAATTTGTTGTTGCAAATTTCTTCTATAAAAGGAGCTTATTAGCTCATTTGTAAAAGACCAATTCACAGAGAAAGAAAAATATAGAGAGCTATGAGGTTTTCATAGACTATACAAGAAAAATAGTTTGTGAAGAAAAATAAAGTGTGACCGATATTTTAGTAAGGTAAAAAATCAAAAGAGTGCTATTCCTTTTGAGTGTGTAGTATTGTATTCGTGACTATACGGTGTAAAATTCCTTATTATAGTGATATCAATTAATCCTCTTGGCCCGTGGTTTTTCCGTTATTTAGAAGGGTTTTCCACGGAAATTCTTGGTGTCATTATTTTCCCATTTTATTTCTATCATTTGACCATATATATTTTTGTTTTAGTTCGCATTTTCCCAACAAACTGGTATCAGAGCCAATATTTTATCTGAGTATGCTCTATGGTTGCAACATAGTCTGAACTTCCACATCAGAAAAAATTTACTTTGATTTGCAATATCGATATTTTTTGGGGATAAACAATGGAAGCCAACACAAGTATAATGGTTACTTTAAATGGTGTTAATTATGCCATTTGGAAGTGAAAAATGGAAGATCTGATTTATGTCAAGAATTTTTATCAACTAGTCTTTACCACTGTAAAGTCTGATAATAAAACAGATGAAGAGTGAAATCTGTTGCATAGACAGGTTTGTGGATTCATTAGGCAATGGGTTGACGATAATGTGTTGAACCATATTTCTGGGGATACACATGCTCGAACCCTATGGGAGCATCTTGAAAGTTTGTATGCTCGGAAAATTGGCAATAATAAAATGTTTTTAATAAAGCAGATGTTGAGTTTAAAGTATCATGATGGTTCTCCTATGACAGACCATCTGAATAATTTTTAGGGGATCATGAACCAGTTATTTGCTATGGGCATTAAATTTGATGAAGAAATTCAAGGCTTGCTTCTACTTGGTTCCCTACCAGACTCTTGGGAAACATTTAGAACTTCATTGCCAAATTCTGCTTCGGATGGTGTGATCTCAATGGATTCTGCCAAGATTAGTGTCTTGAACGAAGAGATGAGAAGAAAATCTCAAGGTTCTTCTTCGTCGTATGTCCTGATAACTGGCTCCAGGGGGAGAAACAAAACTCGTGATTCTCAAAATAGAGAACAAAATAGGAGCAAATCCAGAGGCAGACTTAAGGATATTGAGTGCTATCATTGTGGCATGAAAGGGCACACAAAGAAGTTCTGCAGGAAGTTGAAAAGGGAGAACAAAATCAAAGAGGAAACTAAAGAAGATAGCAATGAAAATTGCCTAGCCACCGTCACCATCGAAGATCTTGTTACCGTCCTTGATGCGGATATGATAAATATTGCTTGTGATGAGTCAAGCTGGGTTGTGGACACTGGTGCCGCATCTCACGTGATATCACTGAAGGATTTTTTCTCTTCCTATACTTCTGGTGATTTTAGAACCTTGAGTATGGGTAATGAGACTATTTCTAAGGTGGTTGGTATTGGTACAATTTGTTTGAAAACTAGTATTGGAACTAAACTAGTTTTGAACAATGTGAAATATGCTCCTGATGTTCGTCTGCACCTGATTTCTGTTGGTGTTTTAGATGATGAAGGATATGTTAGTACCAACGGTGATGGAAAATGGAAACTCATTAAGGGTTCCTTGGTTGTGGCTCGTGGTAACAAACGTCGTGGTCTATACTGGACTACGACTTCTGCTTGTGTTGATATAGTGAATGCAGTTGAGAGCGATAACTCTTCAACGTTATGGCACAAGAGGCTTAGCCACATCAGCGAGAAAGGACTTAATGTTCTAGCCAAGAAGAAATTATTGTTAGATTTCAAAAGTGCTAAATTAGAAAAGTGTGAGCACTGCTTGACTGGTAAACAAAATAGAGTTTCTTTTAAGTCCTACCCCCCTTCAAGAAAGACAGAGTTGCTTGAATTGGTGCACTCTGATTTATGCGGTCCAATGAAGACAAAGACATTGGGTGGTGCACTCTACTTTGTCACTTTTATTGACGACTGCTCGAGAAAACTTTAGGTCTATCTATTGAAGACTAAAGACCAAGTGTTAAGTGTCTTCAAGCAGTTTCAGGCTTCAGTTGAAAGAGAAACTGGAAAGAAATATGAATGTATTAGTACTGATAATGGTGGTGAATATTGTGAACCATTTGACAAATACTACAAGCATCAAGGCATTAGACACCTGAAGACTCCTGCGAAGACTCCTCAGCTAAATGGTTTGGCTGAGAGGATGAACATGACCTTGATGGAAAGAGTCAGATGTTTGCTTTCTGAAGCAAAGTTGCCGAGCTCATTTTGAGGTGAGGCTTTATTGACCACTACACATGTTATTAATCTATCTCCTGTTATTGCTTTGCAAAGTGATGTACCAAATAGTGCTTGGTATGGAAATGATGTTTCCTATGACCATTTGAGAGTATTTGGTTGCAAAGTTTTTGTACATGTGCCGAAAGATGAGAGGTCAAAGTTAGATGCCAAGACAAGGCAGTGCATCTTTGTTGGATATGGCCTTGATGAATTTGGTTACATGCTATATGATCTAATTGAGAAGAAACTTGTGAGAAGTCGTGATATTATTTTCATGGAGAATCAAACAATTAAAGATATTGACAAAACGGAGAAGCTAGAATCTTCAAGTTTTGATGGCATAATTCATCTAGATGAAGTTCCTCACACAAGTATGCATGATGTTGTTGGATTTTGATGATCACGATGACTCCCATAATCATGTATCGAATCAATATGTTGATGTTGATAATAACAATGATATTGTTATTAATGATTCCTCTTGCTCATGAAGTTGTGGACGAATCAAATATTCCGCTCAGGAGGTCCACAAGGCAGCGGGTTCCTTCCTCTCGTTATTCACCCAATGAGTATGTATTACTCACTGATGGGGGAGAACCTGAATGTTATGAGGAGGCCGTAGAAGATGAGCACAAGGATCAATGGATTGAAGCCATGCAAGATGAGATGAAGTCTCTGCATGAGAACCACACTTACGAGTTGGTAAAATTGCCCAAGGGCATGAGAGCTTTGAAGAATAAGTGGGTGTTCAAAGTTAAAGTTGAAGAACACAACTTGAAGCCAAGGTATAAAGCTAGATTGGTTGTTAAGGGATTTGGTCAAAGAAAGGGTATTGACTTTGACGAAATATTTTCTCCTGTAGTGAAAGTGTCCTCGATTCGTACAGTTCTAAGTTTAGCTGCTAGTCTTAATTTAGAGATTGAGCAGATGGATGTGAAGACGACTTTCCTTCACAGTGACCTAGAAGAAGAAATTTATATGGAACAACCTGAGGGCTTCAAAGTATAAGGTAAAGAAAATTTTGTGTGCAAACTCAAAAAGAGTCTTTATGGCTTAAAGCAAGCTCCTAGACAGTGGTAAAAAAAGTTTGAATCTGTTATGGAGGAGCAAGGCTATAAGAAAACTTCTTCAGATCATTGTGTATTTGTACAAAAAATTTCTGATAATGATTTTAGCATCCTCTTGTTGTATGTGGATGATATGTTGATTGTGGGCAAGAATACTTTCAGATTGACGAGTTGAAGAAAGAGTTGCGTAAGTCTTTTGTTATGAAAGACTTGGATCATGCCAAGCAAATTTTGGGCATGAGAATTACTTGTCTCAGAGATGAAAGGAAGATTTATTTGTCACAGAAGAAGTACATTGAACGTGTACTAGAGCGCTTCAATATGAAGAATGCTAAGCCTATTAGTACACCTCTTGCTGGTCATATGAAGTTGAGCAAGAAGATGTGTCCTACAGTTAGGGAGGAAAAAGAGAGAATGGCCAAAGTTCCATATTCCTCTGTCATCGAAAGTCTAATGTATGCAATGGTATGCACTATACCTGATATTGCTCACGCAGTTGGTATTGTCAGCAGATTTCTCGATAATCCGGGAAAAGAGCATTGGGAAGCTGTGAAGTGGATACTCAGGTATCTTAGAGGAAGCTCAGATGAATGCTTGTGTTTTGGAGCACCAGATCCAATCTTGAAGGGCTATACAGATGCTGATATGGCATGTGACCTTGATAACAGAAAATCCACTACTGGATATTTGTTTACTTTTTAGGGGGAGCTACATTTTGGCAGTCGAAGTTGCAGAAGTGTGTTGCACTATCTACAACTGAAGCTGAGTATATTGCGGCTACTGAAACCGGCAAGGAGATGATATGGCTCAAGCGATTTCTTCAAAAGCTTGGTTTGCATCAGATAGAGTATATTGTCTATTGTGACAGCCAAAGTGCAATAGACTTGAGCAAGAACTCCATGTACCATGCAAGAACAAAACACATCGACGTCAGATATCATTGGATTCGTGAGGAAGTGGTGAGTGAATCATTCCATGTAAAAAAGATCCACACAAGTGAAAATCCTGCTGATATGCTGACCAAGACGATACCGAAAGACAAGTTCGAGTTATGCAAAGAACTATTATGGGTATGAGTTCTCTCTAAAGAAGATGAAGAAACCTCCTTCCAGTCAATGGAATTGGAGGGGGAGATTTGTGGGGTCCAGCCCCATTATTCAATTATTGTTTTTTCAACATTTGCTGCACCATTATTCAATTATTGCTTTTCAACAATTGTTGCATGCAATTGTCAATGGTTGGCAGCAAATGTTGAGAAACACAACTTTCGGTGGGTGTTGAAATTTGTTGTTGCAAATTTTTTCTATAAAAGGAGCTTATTAGCTCATTTGTAAAAGACCAATTCACAGAGAAAGAAAAATATAGAGAGCTATGAGGTTTCCATAGACTATACAAGAAAAATAGTCTGTGAAGAAAAATAAAGTGTAAGCGATATTTTAGTAAGGTGAAAAATCAAAATAGTGTTATTCCTATTGAGTGTGTAGTATTGTATTCATGACTATACGGTATAAAATTTCTTACTATAGCGATATCAGTTGCTCCTCTTGGCCCGTGATTTTTCCCTTATTTAGAAGGGTTTTCCACGTAAAATTCTTGGTGTCATTATTTTCCCATTTTATTTCTATCATTTGACCATATATGTACTAAAATTAAGTGTGTATCTATGGAATATTTTTTTTTCATATTTCTAATTAATTAAAACTTTAGTAGTCTCCCTTTTTTGATCTATGTTTTCACCAAATTCATTGAAAAAATAAACAATGATTGTGTACATGTAGTGTGAAAACATGACATGATTGGGCAAAAGAGAAAGTTTGGAATATAAACAAAAGTTGGGTTTGGTTTTCACCTTTTTTAATACAGTTATGAAGAAGATTCTAATTACTTTTAATAATATTATAATTCACCTTTACTTGTAGAGAGTACCAAAGAATATCATGTTTTTTTGTTAGGACTTTAATTTTATTTTTATTATTTCATATCAGTCAATGATGGCTTGTAGCTGCAGCCTGCATGAGACTTGAACATATTTGACTTTACTTTTCTCTTTTCTTTGTATGTTCTATTAGAAGTTTAAAGTTAATCAATTTACATTCGTCTTATAATCTAAGGATCCACACAAACTCTTTATGTATCAAAAGTTTCTTTATTTTCGAAGCTCAAATCTAAAACGTAATTTTGTTAAGATTGAAAAGACGTTGTCCAATATCTCACCATACTCATTGGTGAAAACTTTGGCTTTACTTATTACTTAACCTTTAGATCGATACTCATAATTGAGGGTGTGGTTGGTACAATTATTTTTTTTAATCTTTTCATATTTAGTTGATAAAAAAAAAAATTAAATATCTTGTTTTTAAAAAAAGAAATTGCTCAAAAATTAAAAAAAAATATTTTTCTTAATTAATAAAAATAGATAAAACAAATTTTATGAGTAACATTTCATGTCAATGTCTCCTCCGATCTCCACCTCACCTAACCACACCACAAACTTCTCCCCACCCCGCCAAACCGCTGATCCCTCATACCCTCTCTTTCCCTCCCCACTATAGTGTTTGCCTAGGTTATATTAATATCTTTGAGATAACATTTTTTGATTACTTGCCAATATGGGGGCCGAGAAAATAAGTAAGAAACTTCACACATACCAAACACACCCTAAAACCTATAGCTAGCTCCTTTTATGAACTTTTTACTACAATGGTGGGAAATGTTATGTCACGTTTGCATGAAAATCCTATATTAGCTAGACTATCATGTGTCTTTGCTCTAGACGTTAATTAATCTTGTCTTATCACCTACCTCTATAAGGTTTTTAATTAACCTTTTAGTTAGTCAAAGAGGATAATTAATCAATCCTGTAGGGATGAGTAGTGGGGTACGTCAAACCTTAGACTTCAATTTGTCTAGGATTTTGAAAACTCATATCATATTAATTAATTAATAAGTGGCGAATTCAAGATTTAAGTATTAGAGTTTGATTACAAAACTTGATTGTGAATGAAGAAATCAGGGTTTTATATATAGATAGAGGAGAAGGTATTTTATTTTAAAATACAAGAAGTGTATTCGAAATTAAGTGGCATTACAAAGGGGCGTCTAGTGTAACTAATTTTTATTAAAAAAGAACTTTGATTCCCATGTGGGCTTTGAAATTTTATTGGTCAAGTCGGGCTAACCCAACAATTTGATGGACCTTAAAACAACCAACCCAATTCATCACTATATAGGGTACGAGTTGTGTCAGACCAGACCAATTTGGTGTGCACGAGAACTGACAAATGATATTGACCTACTTTTTAAAAACAAAATATAATATTGATTAAGTAGAATTCAATGATCCTAAACATCCATTTATAGGGAAAACAACGAGTGGTGTCATTCGATAACTCTTCATTCGGATGTGCGAGCCTTTATCCGATTTTGTTTCTCTAAGATGGATCGTATCTCTTACCTCCGGTGTATAACTATTGCTTTTCTGATCTTCCATGTCGCTACACCTAACTCGTCAACCTGTCTTATCTAATTTTGCATATAAAATCATGTGGATGTGTTCACTTCAAGCCAACTCAATAAATATTGCCTCCATTTTATATTACAAATTAAATCAAAACTACTAAAAACTATAGTTAGACACTTTCATCGTGGTACAATTTTAAAGAAACATGTAAGAGATGAGTATGACACTTATTATAAGGATATGTGTAATTTTAACTTTGATTCCAGATAATATTAGCAATTTCATCGTTAACTTTCATATCAACAATTTTATAATGAGTTAATACTTACTAAGGAATCTTTTTCTCTTTACTACAATTTTTTCCTCTTGAGTTTTCCTCGGCTTCTATTTATCACTCATCCTGAGAATTAAATCCCTTACTTGATTCAAATTCCTTCCTTAAGGTTCCTTCCGAAATTGATTGTTTCCTTGAGGGTTGGAAGCTTCAAACAAAGAGTCTGGGCTATTATTTTCACTGATTTAACTTCACTTGATTTAAAATTAAAGATATGGATCGGGTAGGCGGTGAAGACTCATTTAGTAGACAACAAGCGAGGTCCAATTTAGCTCAAATCTTTTTCTTTTTCGACCATTTTTCCTTCGTTGCCTTAGATATTGTCTCATGTTCATCTTCCTCACCAAAGACTTGCCCCAAAGTACCAGCACCTTCATCAATGATTTGTGTTATCATTGCACACCTCAAAACTGTTGCATCATGAATTATTTGCGGCTTGATATTGTTTGAAGTCGTTGAGCAACTTGTTGATAGCTCCCCACATTCCATGACAAACCTCCAACTTTGCCATGCCTTTTGGAATTCTCATATCGATCTACATAGCATATATACTCTTCGATTCACTGCAACATTCAATTTAATTACAATAAAATCACTCCCTGCATTTAACACAAAAAATAAGGTAAATTTTTATATCGAAAAAAATATATTAGGGAACTTTCTAGATCAGATTCACTGTACTAAAGATATACCAATCACATTCACTGGTACTAAAGAGATACCATGTAAAGGAAAGTTGATATAAGTGGAATCACTGAAATGGGTCTTACTAAAGGAGTAACAAGTGTTGCTTGATCCAACATAGTCAACACTTGATCGATATATATAGAATATTTAAAATGAAGTGTGAATGCAAGTGACATTCCTATTCTCATGAGAGTTTTGTGCAAGGATCACGAGGATCGTGCTTTAAAATATACAAACAAACAAAAAAGTATGGATCCCCGTGATCTTTGAACGAAACTCATGTGCAAATTGTCATTTACCTTTTTCAACAGTTACACTGCCACTTTCATCAACATTTCATCCAGATGCATTCATGTTTCACTCACACTATTCTATAAATATCATTCAGATGTTGGATATATTGGACTAAGCAACAAACAAAGAATTCATACATAGCGATTTTGAGGTGTGTAATGATGGCATGAATCACTTCAAAAATATAATTTAATGAAGATGCTGGTATACTTTGGAGTGACTTTCAAGGGAAGAAGAGAAATGTGAGACTATCGATATGCAAGGTTAGAAAGGAGGTGATGACATCAACTGGAGATGTTTGGTTCATTTTTCAAACTTTTATTCGGGTTTTGGTTTTTCGTTAATGTATGTATACCGAATTCGATTTGTTTTGGTTTATCAGTATGAGTCTGATTAATGACTATTTTTCTTCTTGTAATAGTACTATTTTAATTAAAAGTGAGTTATTATAAGTTTTGTACCCAAAGTTTAATTTAGATGGGAAAGTATATATCTATCTACTTGAGAAAGGATCAAAAGCATGAAATAAGTATAATCGAGAGTGTTAGGGAGAAAAATATACCTAAAGTATCTCAATTCTTTGAGTTTCAAACCTGTACTACTAGGCAACGGCGGAGTCAAAAATTTCACGAAGGATGTCCAAGAACTACTAGGCAATGGTGGAGCCAGGAATCTCTCAAAGGGTGTTCAGAAATTGCACAAGTACATTTTTTTGGGGCCAATGAGTGTACCAAAATTTTTAATAATTAATATTAATTTTGAATTATTTAAAAATAACAAAAGCTCTTTTCCCACAATTTGGTGTTGGTGAGATTTGAACACCTGAGCGTTGGCTCATTTAAGGTGTCTAAAATCACTGGGCTACAATAACTTATTGTGTCAAGGGTGTCCAGAATATGCTATTTAATCATTGTTTGTATCATTTTACTTGTATATAGACATTTTTTCCGACAAAGGGTGTCCAATTGGACACCCTGACAATCATGTAGCTACGCCTCTGTTACTAGGTGTGGGAGTTTCATACTTAACTATCATCATTCATAATCTATTTATCAAAACACACCACAACTATTATTTATTCGAGTTTGATATCTGAAATTTCAGCCATTGCTTCTAGCCCGAATTATTTCTTACTTCTAGCAACTCAACAAGCAATGCATACTATATTGGGAAAAAGGGATGGACTTAGACTAGGTCAGGTGTAAGTGGATATGAACTTTTAGGGGTACTTACTTTTTGAACTTATGTAATAATTTTTTGATTAAATCGAAGAATTGGTATTCTAAAATCAAGACCAAATCGAATATCAAAGTTATGCATATAAGACCATCTGGAATGTGCTCGCTTCAAGCCAACTCAATAGATATTGCCCCATTTTAATATTACATATCAAAACTATTAAATGTTGTAATTGGACACTTCCATAGTGGCACAATTTTGTAGAAATAGGTAAAATACGAGTCTTATTACAAGAAATATAAGTAATTCCAACTTTGATTTAAGACAATATTAGCAATTTCAACGTTAACTTTCATATGCACAATTGGATCTCATGTCAAAATAAGCTAATGCATATTAAGAAAAATATAAGGAAAAAAATAGATCTTCTTTCTTTTTTTTACTATTTTTTCTTGCTAACTTTTCCTTGCTTCTAAAGTGGAAAAAAGAAAAAAAAAGAGATTGAACTCTATATCAGTCTTCTTGAGAAGTGAATCCTTTACTTCACTCAAAATCCCTTTCCTTAAGGTTCTTCCATAATCAATTGCTTCTTCAAATGATTGAACCCCTATTAATTATTTCATTTTCAATTGGAGTTTTAAAAGACAAATCGGCTCACATATTTTTCTCTTTCACCATTTCTTCTATGCAACCTTAAATATAATCTCATGTACATCTTCTTCACCAGAGACTAGCTCCAAAGTACTATCACCTTCATCAGATGATATTTTTAAAGTGATTCGTGCAATCATTGTACACCCCATAACTGCAGCATCTGAATTATTTGCGACTTGATATACTTTGAAATCGCTGAGCAACTTGTTGATAGCTCCCCACATCTCGTGACGAACCTCCAACTTTGATATGTCTTTTGGGATGCTCATATCGATCTACATAGCAGATATATAGTAGTTTGTCTCCTCTCCTGAATTCCACTACAACGATCAATTTAAATCCAATAAAATTACTCACTGCATTTAACACAAACAAAAGCAAGGTAAATCTTTATATCAACAAAACCATATTAGGAAATTATCTGGACCACATTCACAAGCACTGCTACCAGATTTATTCCAAGTAAAGAAAAGTTGATATCAATGGAATCACTAAAAATGGGTTATTGGTGAAGGAATAACAAGTGTTGCTTGACCCAGCATATTCAACACATGATCGATATATATAGTACAACGAAAATGATGTGTACATGCAAGTGGCACTCCTCAGTCTTCACGAGAGTCCTATGTAAAGATCACGAGGATTGTGCTTTGAAATATACAACCAAAAAAAAAAACACAACTCCCGTGATCTTTGCACAAAACTTTGGGTAAGTGTCACTTGCCTTTTCATTTGTTATGACTTTGTCACTTTTACCAGTATCTCGTTCAGATGTATTCATGTTTCACTCTCACAATTCTATAAATACCATTCAGATATTGAATATGTTGGATCAAGCAACATTTATTACTATTAGCAAAAATGCTAGCAAGAATGCTTTTCTTACGAGTACATCTCATTAAGTAACTAATAACTCATTTCCAGATATCTCTATGTCTTCCCTCTGTCCCAAAACATTTGTAGTCTAACCTTTCTCTTTTTCACCAGAGACTCTCCCCAAAGAATCATGAGCTCCATCAGATGAAATTTTTGTTTTTAGATGTGCTATCACTTTTTCTTTACTTGATATAGAATTTAATGGGATCTTCCATTTTATTCATCAAATTGTCCCAACATGCAAATAATTCAGACATAGTGGTTGCGAGGGGTGCAATAATGGCACGAATCACTTCAAAACTATCATCTGATGAAGGTGTTGGTACTTTGGGGCGAGTCTCTAGTGAAGAAGATAGATGTGAGACTATCGATATTCAACGTTAGAGAGGAGGTGGTGGCATCAACGGGGAGATGGGTGGTTAATCTTGGATTGTATGTTCAGTTCATTTTTTTCAAACTTTGATTTGGTTTCTGGATTTTGTTAATGTATACCGAATAACGAAGCAAGTTTGATTCGATATTTTAGTATGAGCCTGATTAATGGACTATTTTTCTTCTTATAAAATGGGCCTATAATTAAAATGAGTTATCTTAAGTTTTGTGTACCAAAATTTTATTTTAGTTTTATAGATGTGCATAATCTCTTCTTTAATCTATACTTCGCAGCACAACGTTTGGTATATAGAAATACAAGCTTGCCTTGATTTGTACTTTATTAGCCTTAGCTTAATCATTGCATCTATGTCTATTAGGTGCATCGGCCAGTTCGGTTTGTTTTTATGTATTATCAGTTCAGTTATTGATTTTTGTTTTTAAAATACGCTAAGCCAATAATCAAATCAATAATTTTTATCGGTTTTTAGTTTATTGATGTTGGTCCTTAATGGTTCAGTTTCGATTTAACCAATAAGAAAATGCTTATAAAACAAATATATGACTTCTCCAATAATTTGATGTGATAAGACAATGATGTAACTTTATAAAAACGCTAATAATAATAATAATAATAATAATAATAATAATAATAATAAATAACATGAAAAGAACTATACATGTGCAACACAAAGAAATTAAGAGCAATAAAGTTTTTACTTTACGCTTGACGATTTGTATAAGGTGATGTTGTGAACTCAAAGTCATTGTGATTAGGGGTGTCAAAATGAGCCCAAATTTTATGAGTTGAACTCAAGATAATTTGAATTGAGTTGAATCTCAACACATTCAAGTCGTAATCCATTTTAAAAGGGAAACTTACATGAATATACTATATTAAGAAAATATTTATCATTTATAGCAATAATATTTTTTCACTTGATCACTTTTAATACATTTATAATACAATTTTTATACATATTTTTTTTTTGGTAAATAAAGATTTTATTTATTACCAAAGTAGACATTACAACTCATAAAAAAAAAGAACAAACTGGACAAACAATCCCAGTTCTATTCTAAACAAATTTATAGCATCCTATCTCTTATAATCTAGACTCCTCCCGGTAGAAATTGAATCTTCGTAGATATCCAACCAACTTAGTCATGCCACTGGCTTGGATGTGTATCTCCTGGATGATCATTCTTGTAATAGCTTGTGGTGATCTGCACTTCATTTTGAAAATTCTATTGTTCCTCTCATTCCAAATATAATATAGGGAAAAAGGACAAATATACCCCCGAACTATCGTAAATGGTATCTAAATACCCTCCGTTATACTTTTAGGACTCTCATGTCCTTGCCATCCAAAATTTGGAACGTATGTACCCTTTCTACTAACGGCGGGACACGTGTCTCAATCTAAAATGCCTATCCGAAATTTATTAAATTTTGACCCATAATTTTGAAGACCCGCCCAAAATAATTTTAAAACACACCCAAATAAGATAATACCCGCCCCAAATTATAACCCAAAAACATTTCTCCATCTTCTGTAGATTTCTCCGATTTCTCAAAGAACTTCCGGCCAAGTTCTTCATTTTTCAAGCTCCAATTAATTAAAAGTTTCAATTTCCTTCCCCACCAAAACACTGGAGCACCCCATTCGAATTCCCAAACTCCATCAGCACTGAGAAACTTTTACTCGTCCTTTTGCCGCCGTCAAAGCATCGGGGGAGGTAGTCCAGTTGTCGTCGTCGCCGTCCTAGTAGAGCAACAACAGATGCTCCGATTGTGGATGAGGTGAAAACGGAATTTGACATAATGCTCAATGATTTTTTCAAGTAATGCTAAAATTTTGTATCTCACACTTTTCAACTGATCGGGAGAGGCTGCGGTTTGGGTGATGAGTGGATACTCGAACTTCACACTACTGAAACTTCCACTTGATACTCAAACCAATGATTGCTTCTGCAAAAACAATAATCGGAAGAAAAACATCACTCAAATGTTAAAATACAATTGAAAATGTGTCATGAAAAGCTAAGAAAAAGAGAGGTATTGAAGAGGCAGTGGTTTTCATTGAAGAAGATGAAATTGGAAAAGATTTCACTGAAGAAGAAGTGATTAATAGATGAAAGAGGCAATGGCTGTTGTTGCCTTTTTCTTTTTCTTTTTTTCATTTGGGTTAGTTGGTAGATTATAATTTTTTGTTTAGGTCAGTCTGTGGGTTATAATTTGGGTCGGGTGTTTAAATTATTCGGGTCACGGGTAATTTTTGGGTTAAAAATTAAATAATTTTAGGTGGGACATTGAGATGATGCCACGTGTCTCGCCGTCTATCATAAGGGTATATATGTTCCAAATTTTGGACGGCAAGGACATGAGAGTCCTAAAAGTATAACGGAGGGTATTTAAATACCATTTACGATAGTTCGAGGGTATATTTGTCCTTTTTTGCGACTGCTACAGTCAATCGATAGATTTCAATCTCCTGGTTCCATGACATACAAGGCCTTTGTATCCCCTGCCACTTTAGCAGATGAATCCATATCCATTTGGTTGTGTGACATTGGGAAAAAAAGGTGTTGTGTTTGTGGGGTCCATCCCCATGTGCCAAACTTTGATAAATCTCACAATGTCAAAGGGTTGACAGATTTGAAAGATATTGGATATACATGTGCTGATTTTTTTTCTAGCTTTTCTCAAAAGTCAAATGTTGGTAAGCTGTGAAGAAGAAAAAAATTGTGAGGCTACTCCATTTGTTATCTATAAAAGGGAGGGTCATTCTTCATTCTCAAATGCACCAAAAACAAAGGAGAGAAAAGAAGAGTGAGGCATCACAGAGGAAAATAGTTTGTGAGGAAAAATAGAGAGTGTGAGCGATATTGTAGTGAGGTGGGAAAATCAAAAGAGGGTTATTTCTTTTGAGTGTGTAGTGGTCTTTGAAGTTTTTACTCAGACCTACAAGTGTAAAAATCCTTACCATAGCGATATCAGTTGCTCCTCTCGGGCCGTGATTTTTCCCTTATTCAGAAGGGTTTCCACGTAAAATCTTGGTGTCATTATTGCTCTTTTTATTCTTGTTGATTAACCGTATTGTTGTGTTTCGCTTTTATTGCTTTTATTACCGAAAATATTATTTATGTTACGGGTTTATTCCCAACAATTTGTATCAGAGCACAAGTTATGCTCATTTACATAAATATTTTTTGCAGCTTATCGTACTATACTCAGTGAAAAAAAAATGTCTGGAGTAAAGTACGAGGTAGCAAAATTCAACGGTGATAGCAGTTTCTCAACTTGGCAGAGAAGGATGAGAGACTTACTCATCCAACAAGGTTTGCACAAGGCACTAGGTGGCAAATCCAAAAACCCCGAATCCATGAAACTTGGGGATTAGGAAGAAATGGATAAAAAGGCTGCTAGTGCAATCAGGTTGCACTTAACAAATGATGTGGTTAATAACATCATCGATGAAGAGAGTGCATGTGGCATTTGGACAAAGTTAGAAAATCTATACATGTCCAAAACGCTGACAAATAAATTGTACCTAAAGAAGCAATTATACGCCCTACATATGGGTGAAGGTACATATTTTTTGTCCCATTTAAATGTGCTTAATGGACTAATCAAGCAGCTAGAAAGCCTCGGAGTAAAGATCAAGGAGGAAGATAAAGCCACAGTGCTCCTAAACTTGTTGCCATCTTCCTACGATAATTTGGCAACAACCATTTTACATGGTAAGGACTCTATTGAGTTGAAGGATGTCACATCAGCCCCTCTGCTTAATGAGAAGATGAGAAAAAAGCCTGAAAATCACGGGCAGACTTTCATCACTGAAAGTAGAGGCAGAAGTTACCAAAGGAGCTCAAGTAACTATGGTAGATCCGGAGCTCATGGAAAGTACAAGGTCCGATCAAAATCAAAGGCCAGAAATTGCTACAATTGTGATCAATCGGGTTACTTCAAAAGAGATTGTCCAAATCTAAAAAGGGGCAAAGGAGAAAGCAGCGGCCAGAAAAATGATGACAACACAACTGCAATGGTGCAAAATAATGACAATGTTGTTCTCCTCATAAACAAGGAAGATGAATGCATGCACTTGGCAGGTGTAGAGTTGGAATGGGTGGTCGACACAGCAGCATCTTACCATGCCACATCGGTAAGAGATCTTTTTTTGCAGATATGTAGCAGGTGATTTTGGCAATGTGAAAATGGGTAACACAAGTTACTCAAAGATTGCGGGGATTGGAGACGTTTGCATAAAGACAAATGTCAGATGCACATTAGTTTTGAAAGATGTGCGCCACGTACCTGATCTGCGGATGAACTTGATCTCGGGAGTTGCTTTGGACCGAGATGGATATGAGAACTACTTTGCAAATAAAAAATGGAGACTCACCAAATGGGCATTGGTGATTGCAAAAGGAGTTGCTCGTGGCACATTGTACAAGACAAATGCAGAAATATGCCAAAGTGAATTGAATGTGGCTCACGAAGAGATTTCTGCAGATTTGTCGAATACAAGAATGGGTCATATGAGTGAGAAAAGGTTGCAAATTCTTTCCAAAAAATCACTCATCTCTTTTACCGAAGGTACAACGATAAAACCTTGTAACTACTGTTTATTTGGTAAGCAACATAGAGTCTCATTTCAGACATCATTTGAAAGAAAGTTGAATATACTTGATCTGGTATATTCTGATGTTTGTGGTCCAATGGAGATAGAATCGATGGGAGGTAATAAATACTTTGTTACCTTTATTGATGATGCTTCACGAAAATTGTGGGTTTATATCTTGAAAACCAAAGATCAGGTGTTTCAAGTAATTCAAAAGTTTCATGCTCATGTAGAAAAAGAGATGGGTCGGAAGCTAAAACGTCTCCGAACTGATAATGGAAGTGAGTACACTTCAAGAGAATTTGAAGAGTACTGTTCAAACCATGGAATCAGACATGAAAAGACAGTTACTGGAACCTTACAACACAATAGTGTAGCTGAGAGAATGAATCGCACCATTGTTGAGAAGGTAAGAAGCATGCTCAGAATGGCTAAATTAACTAAGTCATTCGGGGGTGAAGCAGTTCGGACAACATGTTATCTTATCAATCGTAGTCCATCAGTTCCATTGGAGTTTGACATTCCGGAGAGAGTTTGGACCAACAAGGAGATTTCTTACTTGCACCTAAAGATGTTCGGTTGCAAATCTTTTGCACATGTACCGAAGGAGCAAAGAACCAAGCTAGATGATAAATCAGTTCCCTGCATATTCATCGGATATGGAGATGAAGAGTTCGGGTACAGACTGTGGGATCCTGTAAAGAAGAAGGTCATCAGAAGCAGAGATGTAATCTTTCGAGAAAATGAAGTTGGAACTGTTGATGATCTATCCGAGAAGGCAAAGAAAAAGAATGGTATAGTCCCTAATCTTATTACCATTCCTTCTTTTTCTAACCATCCTATAAGTGCAGAAAGTACGATCGATGAAGTTGCTGAACAAGAAGAGCAACCTGATGAGATTGTTGAGCAGGGTGAGCAATTTGGTGATAATACCGAGCAAGTAGAGTACCCGAAAAAAGAAGACAAATCTCAACCTCTGAGGAGATCAGAAAGACAAACGGTAGAGCCATCCAAGTATCCTTCCTCAGAGTATGTCCTCATCAATGATGAAGGGGAGCCAGAGAGTCTTAAAAAGATGTTGACTCTTCCAAAAAAGAGCCAATGGATGAAAGCCATGCAAGAAGAGATGGAATCTCTACAGAAAAATGACACATACCAGCTAGTTGAAGTTCCAAAAGGCAAAAGACCGCTTAAATGCAAGTGGGTTTTTAAACTCAAGAAAGATGGAAATGGCAAGTTGGTCAGGTAGAAAGCTCGATTGGTTGTAAAAGGCTTCGAACAAAATAAATGTATTGATTTTGATGAAATCTTTTCACCTGTTGTCAAAATGACTTTTATTCGAACTATTTTGAGCCTAACAGCCAGCCTAGATCTTGAAGTGGAGCAATTGGACGTGAAAACTACATTTCTTCATGGAAATTTATATGAAGCAACCAGAGGAATTTGAAGTATCTAGAAAGAAACACGTGGTGTGCAAATTGAATAAGAGTCTTTATGGGTTGAAACAGGCACCAAGGCAATGGTACAAAATGTTTGACTCTTTCATGAAAAGTCAAACGTACACAAAGACCTATTCTGATCCATGTGTATTCTTCAAAAGATTTTCTGACAACAATTTTATTATTTTGTTGTTGTATGTGGATGACATGTTAATTGTAGGACAAGACAAAGAGTTGATTGCAAGGTTGAAGAGAGATTTGTCCAAGTCATTTGACATGAAGGACTTGGGCCTAGCACAACAAATTCTAGGGATGAAAATTGTTCAAGAACGAACAAAAAGAAAGTTGTGGCTATCTCAAAAGAAGTACATTGAACGTGTACTAGAACGATTCAACATGAAGAGCGCTAAACCTGTTAGCACGCCTCTTGCGAGTCATATGAAGTTGAGCAAACAGATGTGTCCTACAACAAAAAAGGAGAAAGAGGGAATGACCAATGTTCTTTATTCTTCAGCAGTGGGGAGTTTGATGTATGCAATGGTGTGTACAAGACCTGATATTGCTCATGCAGTTGGTGTTAGCAGATTCCTTGAAAATCCTGGAAAAGAACACTGGGAGGTAGTTAAGTGGATACTCAGGTACCTGAGAGGTACCACAAGAGACTGCTTGTGTTTTGAAGGATCTGATCCAATCTTGAAGGGCTATACCGATGCTGATATGACAGGTGACCTCGATAACAGAAAATCCACTACTAGATATTTATTTACATTTTCAGGGGGAGCTATATCATGGCAGTCAAAGTTGCAGAAGTGTGTCGCACTCTCTATAATTGAGGCAGAGTATATTGCAGCTATTGAAGCTGGCAAAGAGATGGTATGGCTGAAACGATTTCTTCAAGAACTTAGATTGCATCAGAAGGAGTATGTCGTGTATTGTGACAGTCAAAGTTCAATAGACTTGAGAAAGAACACTATGTATCATGCAAGGACGAAGCATATCGACGTGAGATATCACTGGATTAGATAGAGGACGGATCTATGCAAGTCATGAAGTTCCCTTCTAGTGAAAACCCTTCGGATATGCTGACCAAGGTGGTATTAAGAGACAAGTTTGAACTATGCAAAGAACTTGTCGGCATGCACTCAAGTTAGAAACTTAGAGCTACCTCCTTCAGGTGAATGTGTTTGGAGGGGGAGATTGTGGGGTCCATCCCCATGTGCCAAACTTTGATAAATCTCACAATGTCAAAGGGTTGATAGATTTGAAAGTTATTGGATATACATGTGTTGATTTTTTTTCCAGTTTTTCTCAAAAGTCAAGTGTTGGTAAGTTGTGAAGAAGAAAAAAATTGTGAGGTTGCTCCATTTGTTATCTATAAAAGGGAGGGTCATTCTTCATTCTCAAATGCACCAAAAACAAAGGAGAGAAAAGAAGAGTGAGGCATCACAGGGGAAAAATAGAGAGTGTGAGTGATATGTAGTGAGGTGGGAAAATCAAAAGAGAGTTATTTCTTTTGAGTGTGTAGTGGTCTTTGAAGTTGAGTGATATGTAGTGAGGTGGGAAAATCAAAAGAGGATTATTTCTTTTGAGTGTGTAGTGGTCTTTGAAGTTTTTACTCAGACCTACAAGTGTAAAAATCCTTACTATAGTGATATCAGTTGCTCCTCTCGGGCCGTGATTTTTCCCTTATTCATGAGGGTTTCCACGTAAAATCTTGGTGTCATTATTGTTCTTGTTGATTAACCGTATTGTTGTGTTCCGCTTTTATTGCTTTTATTATCGCAAATATTATTTATGTTGCGGATTTATTCCCAACAGTGTTGTTTCCTCGCCCATATTGCAAAATGGACAATTTGTGTCCTTTATAATAACTCATTTATGTAATTTATCCTTGGTTGCCAGTCTTTCCATAATTGCCAGCCTCAATATAAATGTCCATTTAAGACAACCCTTGTTATTGCACACTTGCTTCCTCCATGTCACCTTTGGGAATGCCCCTTGGAATGTTTTGTACATGTTCTGTATAGAGAATGATTCAGCTTGTTGAAACTCGTTAACACATACTCCATCCCTTATCAGGTAGTGTTTAGCTGGGCAGATCTTCTGTATTACCCATGAAGCCGTTTTCGGTGGTGTTTCCCACACTGATTGCTTCTTTATATAGTAGGAATGTTTTCTGTAATACACATTACATATAACAATTTATAAAACACATATAATATAAGTTTTATTGATGGATAATATATTTATCACACATTTTAATACAATGTGTCAATTTTTTACAAGACAAATACAATATATTTTAAAACAATTATAATACATATATATTGCATACATAATTCACTTTTAATACATATTGCAGATTTATCATAGTATTGCTATAAATGGTAATAAATAAAAAGTATCGCTAAAATCAGTAATTATTTATTATAAGGTATCTATCAAAGTAATTTTTCCTTAAAAGAATCTTCAATTTGGTTCAATTTAATCTCCAATTTCAACTCGTATCAAGACTCTTTATTTGCATTGATGTAACGTATGTTCCTATATTGAAGGTATGAATTACTATCTACTTTATATCATCTAGGATTTATCTATCCGTTTGTAACTTTTTTTAAAAAAAATTCTTGAGTTGAAATTGAAATTGTGGCGTATAAAACTTAAATA
This sequence comes from Solanum gracilifrons, assembly GCA_029582605.1. NCBI lineage: Eukaryota > Viridiplantae > Streptophyta > Magnoliopsida > Solanales > Solanaceae > Solanum > Solanum gracilifrons. Next base: position 103,510 of record JAJOOH010000814.1, read on the forward strand.
ACAATATGTTAAAATTATTGAGATTATGTAGGTCAAGACCCAACCCGTTTTAGCCCATTTGAGCCAAAGTAAACTTAGGCGGGTCACGACCCAACCCGATTTTTATTCAACCTATTTTAGTATCTTCAATTTCAATCCAATCCGCCATTTTGACACCCCTACATGTGAACAATCGAAGACTACAAGGTAAATGAGTAACTAGTAAAGTACTGTGATTAATATTTAATATTTATATAGAGATAAAATAGTAAATTATCATGGTTCGATTTACCCAATAATTCAATATTAAAAAATCAAAACGGAACCGATAATTTAATTTTTTTTTTTATAAAACCAATTAAAACATGTTAAACCAATAACCAAATAGCAATAAATCAACAACATTTTTTCGATTTGATTTATCGATCGATTCGATTTTTACACGCCCCTAATATCTATAATCCAAATGTGCAAAATTTTCAACAGATCTTACTAATTAATTATAAAATTTTACTTAATGGTTTATTAGCATGATTCTCTAGCAACCGGCAACATCTTTCTCTTCTAGCAACTATATTTTATGAACATTTTTTTTACAAACAGTTCAAAATAAATTCTTTACATTAGTTTCTCCCTTGCTAGACTCCATATTATTTTAAAAAAAATTGTCAAAATACCTCGCCTAATTATAAACATACAACTCGCCTCTCTCCTCTTTCTCCCAATCTTGATTTTCTTCTTACTTTTTCTAACATATAACTATGAATAGTACTCCCTCCATCCATTTTATGTGACACTTTTCGAATTTTGAGATTCAAACAAGTCTATCTTTGACCATAAATTTTTCATATATTTTTTAAATATTTTGAATTGTCAATTATTGTGACTTATAGTACTTTTTACGTAGTTTATAAATATATAAATTTCATTTCAAAAAGTTTGACGATTCCATGCGCAAATTGACAGTCAAACTAAACTGTTTGATTTTCAAAAAACGAAAAATATCCTATAAATTGAGACGGTCTAAATAAAAACAAATTATAGCTATTGGACATAATTATATTTTTAGTCTTGAGCTATTTTTACCCAACTCTTGAAGCGCAATTGTTCTAGTGCATTCTTACAGCAACAACACACCCTTCTACCTTCTTCTCAACCCAACTCAAAGAAAACAATGGCCAGAAGTTCTTCGTCGGCGGCAACTGGAAATGCGTATGTCTTTTTGTTTCTTTTTTCCTTCTATTAATCAACTGCAAATCATGCTTATTGACTATGTTGAGATTTCAATTCCAATATCTTATCATCTTCGTTCATTCTAGCTTCACTAATCACTCGGCCACACCGGAATTTTAGACCGGTATCACAGCTGGTTAAACCCTAGTGGCTATATTTATACCGATTTAACGCGCTGGATGCGTAAACCTAGAACTGAAAATTATGTCTGGTGTGTTCATTTGCTTCTAATAGTAAAGGTGTTGTTTTAAATTGTTGTCATTGCAGTTGATAACATAGTTGGATACTGGAAAGTAGTGTTCTTACTTTTAGGATGAAATAGCATC